>CADCXA010000035.1:0-90802 GCA_902806565.1 Hypoxylon rubiginosum
ATATATAAAAAAATAAAAGTTAATATGTTTTATTAAAATTATTATAAATACCTTATTTATATTATAAAAAATATTATAATATTATTAATTATTAAAAATTAATAAAATATTATAAACTTTATTTTTTTAATAAATAATTATTTTAAATATAATGTTTTTATTATAAATAATATTTTTATTGTTAGCGTTAATATTATTTTTTATAATAATTAAAGAAAAAAAAAAGGAAAAATTAAAAAAAAAAAAAAAATAATTTACTTTAATTAATTAAAAATTATTTTAATATAATATTTTAGTTTTTTAATTTCCTGTTTATTTTAAAGTAATCTATTAAAAAAATTTAATAAAAAATTTAAAAATAAATATTATATTAAATATAAATTATTTTTATATAAATAACCTTATTATAAATAATCTTATTATAAATAAATTAAACTAATAAAAGTAACTATAAAAACTTTTAAAAATTTTATAATATATATTATTTTAATATTTAACTTATAAAAAGCTTTTATTTTATTTAATTTTATTATAAATCTTTTAATTATATTTATATATTTAAAGTGTTTTATTTTATAAATAACTAGATATTTAACGTTTATTTATAATAATTAAACCTAGCTTTTTATTTATAAATAATTAAAATTAAAACGTTAATATTTCTTTAAAAAAACATCTTTTTTATCATTTAAATAATAATATTATTAAGTTTATAAAAATTAAATTTTATAGTAAATAATATAGCTTATTTTTAACTATTAAAAATAAAAATACTAATAAATGTTTAAAAGGATGTTTTATTAGTTATAATTTAATAAAAGTTAAATCTTATAATAAATAAAATAGTTTATTTATAAATAATAAAAGTTAAAATATTTATATATTTTTATAAAAACGTTTTACTAGCTGTTTTTTTATAAAAATTAAATCTTATAATAAAATAAAAAGCTTATTTAAAACCAGTAAAAATTAAAATTAAAATACCTAGTTATTTTTATAAAAATATTTTTTATATTATAATAAGAAAGGTAATATTAATAAAGTGTTAATTATTATTTATAATGTTATTATATAATTAATAATAATTAATAAAATATAGTTTTTTTTTTATTTAATAAATAATATTAAAGATTATTATATATAAGTTTTTATATTTTTTCTTTTTTATTAAAATGAAAATATTAATATAATAAATATAAAAAAAAGTAATATTATTTTATATTTATTATTATATAATATAAAAACACGTATTTATTTTATTAAAAATAAGATTAAATATAATAATATTTAACTTAAATTTATTAATATTTAATATATTTTATAATTAATTATTAAGTATTTTTATTAAATTAATATATATTATTAAATTAATAATAATTTAGTTTTCTTTAATTTAATTAATAAAATATTTATTAAAATCGTTATTTTTTAATTTTATAAAAAATTAAATAAGTAAAACTTTTTTATTATATATAATTTTAATAAATATACGTATAAATATATTATTTTTATTAAGTTTTAATTATAATATATATATTATAATTTTATATACTGGTGATTTTAAGATAATATTAAATATTAATATAAAAAGTTTTTATAAATTAAACTATGTTTTCCTAGTAATTTTATTAAAAAAAAAATATATGTTTAAATATAAGTAAATTTAAAACTTTTTTAATTAAACTTTAACTTATATAAATATAGTTATTAAATATTATATTTTAATAAGTTTTTTAAATAATAGGTTTTTTTATTATAATATTTATTTTTATATTTTTATTTTATTTTTTTTATTAATTACTTACTTAACTTAAGTTATTATTTAATTTAAATCTTTTAAATATAGGTTTTTTAATTAATATTATTTCTTTAAATTTAATTATTTTTATTTTATAGTATATTTTTAATAATAATTTTTTAAATTAATTATATATTTATTTAGTTTTTATAATAACGTTTAAAATTACTATTAATATATTATAATTATTTTTACCGAAAAGCTTATTATTAAAAATAATATTATTAAATTTAAGTTTTAATTATTAAAAAAAAATATTAAATATTTTATTTATATTAAATTTCTATATTTCTTTTATATACTTAGTTTATTTTATAGTAAATTTAAAAGTTATAATATATTAAGAAAATAAAATATATTAAGAAGATAAAGATTTAATACTTTAAATTTTAATTATATTATTAAATAATATAAAAAAAAGTTTATTATTAAATAATAAAATAAAAAAATAATTATTAAATAATAAAATAAAAAGTTTTTTATTAAACCTTAAATTAAATACGTTATATTTAAATAAAATAAAGAGTTTTTTATTAAATTTTAAATTAGATATATTATATTTAAATAAAATAAATAACTTTTTTTTAAATAATAATAAAATAATACTTAATTTTTAGTTTAATTTAAATAATAATAATAAAAATAATATTATTAAAAAAAAACTTATTAATATAAAACTGGTTTTAGAGAAAATGTTGTTTTTAGATTATATATTAAATATTTTTATATTTAAAAAAAGGATAAAGTTAAGTTAATATTTTAAAATAATGTTAAATAATATAATATAAATATTTTAAATATTTAAAACACTATAAATTTAAGAAAATAAAATATATAATTTAATTAAATAAATTAAAATAAAATATTATAATATATTTTATATATATTAATATATATTAATATAATAATATTTAATTTTTAACTTATATATTAAATTATTTATATTTTATAAAGTTTTTTTAATTTTTAAAATTAAAGTTTTATTATTAATTTAATTAATAAAAGTTTCTTTATAAAATATAAGTTAATTTTATTTAAATTATATAATTTTTTATTAAAAAATAAGCTAATTTTTTTTAGTTTTTTTATAATAAATAAACTAATTTTATCTAGGTTATATAATTTTTTAATAAAAATAAGTTAAACTTTTTTAATATATTATATAGTTTTTTTAAAAAAGATAAATTATTTTTATCTTTTAAATTATATAATTCTTTAAATAATAAATCTTTTTTTTATTATAAGGAAATTATAATTTAAAAAAATTTTATAACTAATAAAAAAACATTTTTATAAATATAATTAAAATAAAATATATATTTATAGTTTTTTATATATTAAAGTTATAAAATACTAAAAAATACATAGATTTTTATACTTTAAATTAAAAATATAGCTTTTAAAAATAAAAATTAAATGTTTTTATAATAATAAAAAATATAATAAAAAATTTAAAAAGCTAGGTTAGTTAATAAAATAAGCGTGGTAGTTTATTTTATACTAATAATATAAAATAAAATAAAGAAAATAATAGTTAATTAAAATGTTATTAATATTAAAAAACTAGAGAAATATTTAAAAAAATCTTATAAAAGCTAAAAAAGGTTAATAAATATAATAAGATTTAATAAAAATAAAATTATATAATAAATTAATAATATAGTTAAATAATAAAACTTAAATATAAAATATTTAATAATTATATAATGTTTTTTATTAATATAACTATAAAAAAAAAAAAGGAATACCTTAAAATTAAAAATAAAAGTAATTAACATTTATTAAAATTATAATTTTATTAAAAGTAGAAATTAAGTAATTAAATTTTTATTAATATATTTGTTTTTTTTATTATAATATTAATTGGTTAAAAATATTTATATTATTTTTTATATTAAAACTAAGAAAAATAAGATTAATTAATTTAAAAATATATAAAACCACGGATATATTAATATATATATCTTTTTTTTATAAACTTTTTTAATAATATTATATATTAATAAAAACTTTATTTAAAAATAATAACTTTATTTTAAATATATATTTTTATATTATAATAATATGTTTATAATTATTAGATGTTTTTTAGATTTTTTATTTTTTATATAATTATAAAATAATTAGTTAATTCTTTTCTTTTTTTAAAAAGTAATTTATTTTATAATAATATTTAATATATTATATTATATATATAAAATCCTATATATAATAACGGTTTTTAGATTATATTTATATAATTAGTTAAATATTAAATGTTAATATATATTTTAAAAAAAAAAAAAATTTATAGATTATAAGATTTTAACGGTAAAAAACAAGTGATTTTTATATTTTTTAAGTTATAAAAAAATATTTATTATATTTTTAATAATAAAAATAATTAATTAAATTAAAATAAATATATAAAAAAATATAACCTTATTAAATTATATTTATATATTTATATTAAATTAAGTTACTAAATAAATATATAAAATATAATAAAAACCTTTTCTTTTTTTAATTAATATTATAAATTTTTTCCTTAAATATTTTATTTTAAATTAAACTTATATTTTTTTTATTTTATTTTTATAATAAATATTAATAATTAGTTAGATTTTATTATTATAATAAATAATTATTAAGTTTTATTATAAAAGTTTATAAAATATATTAACTTATTTATTATATAATAAAATAATAAGATTTTAAATATATTTTATATTATAAATAATTAAATATAAGTTTTAAATATATAAATATAAACTATAAATAACTAAATTTAAAATATAAATATATATAATATTTATTTAAAATTATAATTAACTAATTAATAAATTTAAAGCTATAAATTATTATATTAAAATTATAAATTATTATTTTAAAATTATAAATATTTATATTAAAACTATAAATTATTATATAATAAATAAGTTTTAAGTTTTAAATAATTATATTATAAATAAAATTATAATATTAAATAAATAAATAAATATACGCTTTAAAAAGTTAAAAATATAATTAATAATATTATAAGTAAAATAATATTTTTTATTAATAATAACTAGGTTTTAATATATAATATAAATAAAAATATAAATAATATAATATATTTAATAAATAATAAAGTAAGTATATTTATTATTAATTTACTGTTTTTTTAAACGTTAAAAACTAATATTTTAATTAAAAACTTTTTATAAATAATATTAATAATTAATAATTTAACTAATAAATATATATATATATATTATATTTATTAATATTAAAAATATTTATTATAAAAGCGGAATTTAACCATTTTTTTAAGTTATTAAATTTAAATTCTTATAATATGTTTTTTATTAAATATAAAAAGTTTGTTTAAATATATAAAATAATTATCCTAGGTTTAAAATATATAGTTTAATTTATAAAAAAAAAAAAGGTATTTTTAAAAATACTTAAAAATTATAAAAATTATAAAAAGGTAATTTAAAATTTTATATTTTTTATAAATATTTATAAATAATAAATAAAGAATTTAAATAAATTAAAGAATATTTGTTTTATAGTTGTTATAAATAGTTTTATTTTAATATTATTTATATTATTTATTATATTATTTTATATAATTCCGTATATTATTTTTTATATTATTTTTTATATATTTATATATAATTTTTAATATAGTTTTTTAGCTATTTTTATTATTTTAATATTAAGTAAATTATATTTTAAGTGTTTAAATAAATTAAATAAATTTATATTTTTTTAATAAAAAATATAATAAAAAAAGTCTAAAAAATAAAATAAAATAAAAATAAAGTTATAATATTTTAAGTAATTAACTATATAACTTATTTATATAAATATAAATTAAAAGTTAATTTTTAATAAGCTTTTATTAATAACTTTATAATTAAGCCCCGGCTTTAATTAGTTATTTATTTTTAGTTTTTTTATATTTAATTTTCTTATTTTTAATTATTTTATTTTTAATTTTATTATTTTTATTATATTTATTACCACCGTTTTTATTACTATTGTTTCTACTATTATTTTTATTATATTTGACTTAAATAAATACTATATAAATTAATTTAGATTTTTAATTTTTAAAGTTAATTAATATTTATTAATATAGTTATTTTTTTTTATTTTAAATTAAAACATTATATAATAATTTATCGTTATAATATAAATTTTATATAAATAAAACTAACAGTTTTATAAAACTAATATACTTTATATTATTATATAATAAATAAAATGGTTTATTAGATTAAAAAAAATATATTTTAATTATTAATATTTAAAAATTTAATAAATATATATAAATATAAACTGGTAATTTTTTTTTATATTATATTTTTATATATAAATAAAATAATTATACTAAAAAAAAGCTTGGTATTTAATATTATTAAATGTTATATTTATAATTTAAAGTTAAATTATATTATAAATTATTATTAATTTAATTAATTAATTTAAAAAAGTTTTTATATTAATTCGGTTTTTTAATATAATATAAACTTTATATTTAACTATAAAATAATTATTTATAATTAAATTAATAAGTTTAATAAGCGGTTAAATAGTTTTATATTTTTAAGTAAGTTTTTTATAAAATTATAAGCGATTAATTAATATAAGTGTTTTAAAAAAAGATTTTTTAATAGATAAATTTTTAATAAAAATATTTAATTTTATATTTTGTTTTTTTATTAATTATAAATAAATAGATATTTTTTCCTTTTTTATTTTTTTTTTATTTTTTTTTTATTTTATTTTTATTTATTTTTTTACCTTTTTTTTTATTTTTTTCTTTATTTTTTTTTTATTTCTTTTTTTACTTTTTTTTTATTTTTTTTACTTACTTATAAGTTTGTTAATAATATAAAACTAATAATAAAATAAGGGTTTTTTTTTAATAAAAAAATAATATAAGTGGTAATTTTAATATAAAAAACTTTTAATATTTTTATTTATTTTAAAAAACTTATTTTATTTTTAGTAAAAATAAGTTTAAAATTAATAACTATATAATAACTTATTTTAAAGTTTTTTACTTTTTTTTATATATTATTATATAAGCTTTAAAATTTTTTTTTTTTATATTTATTATTTTAAACTAAAATATTATATTTTTATCATAAAAATTATTAAATATTATTAATTTATAATTAAAAAGTTTTATTATATAAAAGTGTTTTTTAATTTAAATTTAAAAGTGTTAAATAAATTAAAAATACCTAGCTTTTTAAAAATAAAAAAGTAATTTAAAATTAAGTTTATAATAAATATTTTTATAAAATTAATAATATATAAATTAATTATTATTTTTAAAAGAAATTTAAACTTAATATTTTATTAAAATCTATATATTAATTAAATAAAAGATTATATAAATCGTATAAATTTACTATTAATTATTTTATAAACTGGTATATATAATATTTTATTATTAGTTTTTATAATAAAAAAAATATAAAAAACAATTTTTATTTATAAAGTTATTTAACTTTAAAACCGGTTATATATTAAATGTTTTATTTTTTTATATATAGTTATTTTTTTTTTAAAACGTTAAATACGTATATAATATTTTTATTAATAATATTAAAATTTTTAAAATAGTTATATTATAATATATTTTTATTTAATATATTTTTAATTGGTATATTTTAAATTATTTTATTTTTTTATAAGTTAATAAAAAGTTATATAAATATATTTAAACTTATTATATAAGTTATATTATTTATATTATTTATAATATAAAAAATAATAAATATATTAAATTAAATATTAAATATAATATATTATTTATATTTTCTTTTCTATTAATTAATAATTATAATATAAAATTATAAATAATAATATAAACATATTAAATAAAAGTTTTTATTAAAAAATTTATAAATATTTTTATAAAAATAATTTAATTAATATTTATATTTATTAAATATTATTTATTAATTATTTTTTAAATAATAATTTTAATATAAAAATATTATAAAAAGTAAAAGTATTAAGGTTATTATAAATAAGAATATAATATAAAAATGTTAGTAATTAATTAAAAGGATTTAATAAAAATAATAACTATTTTTTTTTATTTTTTTTTATTTTTTTTTATTTTTTTTTATAAATAGTTTTTTATTATAATTAAGAAATAACTAAGTTATTTATATTATATAATAATTTATTAAGTTATATATTTTTATTTATAAAATTATTATATTAAAAATAAAAAGTTATATATATTTAAAATTAAAAAAGTAAAGTTAAAAAATTAATAGTTAATAGTTTTATTTATTTTAATTAATTATATTTTATTAATTATTTAAATAAGGATATTTTTTTTAAATATAAAATTATTATATAATGTTTTATTATTTTAATAAGTTAATAATAATATATATAATATATTAATATTTAAATAACTTTTAAAATAAATTAAATATAAATTAAAAAATATATAAAAACTTAATATATAAAAACTAATATATATAATTATAATTAATTAAAAATAAATAACTTAATTAAATAAGTTTAAAAATAATATTAAAGAATTTATAAAAAAGGTTTTTTATTATTAAAAAAAAGTGGTAATTTAGTTTAAATTATTAATAAAAATTTTATTTTTATTATAATAAAAAATATGTTTTTATTTTAAGTTATTAAAAAAATTTTTATTTATATTATAATAAGTGGTAAATTTTTAGTTTATAATTTTTTAAATAAAAAGTTTTTAATAATTTATATTAAAATAAGTTATTTATTATAATTAAAAATATAAATAAATATTTTAATATTAAATATATATTAAAAATACTTTTTTTAATATAATTAAAAATGGTTTATTATATTAATTTATTAGGATTTAAAAAATTCCTTTTTATTATATAATAATAATTAATAAAATATTAAAGTTAAGTTTTTAAAGCCTTAGTTATAACCTCGGCTATAAAATTTATAATATATATAATAAATTATACGTTTTATATTAACTTAGATTTTTATTTTATTTTTATTATATTATTTAAAGTTTTTTATTTTTAAACCGTAATATTTAATGCTTTTTATTTAAATTAACTTATTATTTTTTATATTATATAATTAATTTGTTTTTATTTTTAATAAAAAAAAGTTTTAATAATAAATTAATTAAAATACTTTTATTATAAAATATATAACTTTTTTATATTTTAAAATAATAAATATTTTAATAAAAAAATTTAATTCTTAAAATTAAAGTTAAAAACTTAAAATTAATAACATATTAATATAAATATTATAATTATTATATTAATAAAATTAACTTATTTTTTTATTAATAAATTATTAACGTTATTATATTTTTTATTTATTAATATATAAATCTTTATAAATTTTTATAAAATTTTATATTAATATATTTATAAAGTAAGTTTATTAATAAATGTTTTAATAATTTATTAATATTAATAACTAATTTTTTTATTAAACTTATTATTATATTTAAATAGTTTTAATTTATAAATATATATATAACTTTAAAATATATAAATTTATAAATATATTTATATGGTTTTTTAGCTTTTTTTTTTCTTTTTTTAATCTCCGATATATATAAAATAAACAATATAATATAAATTTATTAAACGATTAAAATTTATATATATATATAAAATATTAAAAAAAGATTTAAAATTTAATTATAAAATAATAATAAAAATTATTTATATTATATATATTTAAAGCTTATATAATTACTTATATAATTATAACCGCTTTATATAATATTATATATTGATTTTTTTATATAAAAATTACCGTGGCCGGACCTTTTTTATAAAATAATAAAAAAGGTTATTTTTATAATATTTTTTAATATATTAACTTTTTATTAAAATTTAAAATTAAAAAAAAGATATTAAAGTTAGGTTTTTAAAACCTTAATTATAACCTCGGTTATAAAATTCACGATATATATAATAAACTTTATATTTTATACTAACTTAGATTTTTATTTTATTTTTATTATATTATTTAAAGTTTTTTATTTTTAAATTGTAATATAAAAATATTTAATATATTATTTTTTAAATTTTAAAGTTTTATTAAAAACTTTAAATATAATTTTTAAAAGTTATAAAATAATAAAATGGTAATAAAAGTTTATTATTTTAATTTCTTAAAAAGTTAATAATAAATAAATTTATTTAAATTAATAAAAGAATTTAAATTAATTTATAATAATATTAAAAAACTATTTTATATATTTAATTATAAAATTAATATTAATAAAAAACTTATTAATATAAAATAAAAACTTATTTATATTTTTTATTTAGTTTTTTAAGTTAGTTAAATTTATAGATTTAACGTATATTAAAAATGTTTTTATTTTATTTTATAGATATTAAAACTAATTATTTAAAAACATTAATTTATTAATTAAATTTAATAAATTATTAAGGAAATTTTTTATAATTAATTTTATATGTTTAGTTATTTATTTTTTTAAATTATTTAATAAAATATATTTTATTATATTATTAATATTAATATAAAGATTTTTTAATATTAAAAACTTTATTAAAAAAGTGTTTTATAGATATTATATATTATTTAAAGTTTAAAATAAGATTTAATAGTTATTATTTATATAATTATTTATTATATTTATTATAATAATTTAATTAATATAAAAAAAAAATAAAATTAATTAAAACTTAAGATTTTTTTAAAGTTTTATATTTATAAAAAATAAAAAGTAATTTATAAAGAAAAATAAATAATAATACATAATATATAAAATAAATTAAAATAAGTAAGGTTTTTTAATAAAATAATTAATAAATTAACTTATATATAATTTAATATTATTAATATATAACTAATATTTTATATTTAAAATATTTAAAGTTTAAATATTAATATATTATTTTTTATTATTTTTTAGTTATATAAAAACTAAATTACTTAATAATATTAATAAGATTATTTATTTTAAGATAAAATTTATTAAAGATTTTAATAAAAGTGTAATATTTATATTAATATATAAATTTTTTAATAATATTTATTTAAATATAATTATAATTTTAATAAATTTAAAAAGATTATTATTTAATAATATCGTTAAAATTAATTAACTAAAATTTAAATCCTTTAAAAGTTTTAATAAAAATATAATATTTATATAATTTTATAGATTTTTAAGTTATATTTAAATAAAAATAATTTTAGTGAATATAAAAAGATTTTTACCTAATAATATTAAAAGAAAAAGCTATTTAAACTTAATATTATTTAAAGATTTAAATAAAAATATAATATTTATATTAACTTATAAATTTTTAATTAACATTTAAATAAATATAATTTTATTAAATTTTAATTTATTTTTACTTAATAATATTAAAAGAATTAACTATTTAAGGATATAATTTTTTAGAAATTATAATAAGAATATAATATTTTTACTAGCTAAAAAATCTTAAAATAATATTTAATTAAATATAACCTAAATTAAATTAAAAATATTTTTATTTAATAATACCAGGAGAATTAATTCCTTAAAAATATAATCCTTTAAAAATTATAATAAAACTATAATATTTATATTAATTAAAAAACCTTAAAATAATATTTAATTAAATATTACCTTAATTAATAAAAAAAGATTTTTATTTATTAATATAAAAAAAACTAACTATTTAAAATTATAATTTTTTAAAAACTTTATAAAGATTATTATATTTATATTATTTTATAAATTTTTTATTAATATTTAACTTAATATAATTTTATTAAATTTAAAAAGATTATTATTTAATAATATTAAAAAGATTAATTATTTTATTAAAACATTATTAAAAAACTTTAATAAAAATATAATATTTATATAAACATATAAACTTTTTAATAGTATTTAAACTAATAAAAACTTAATAAAAATAAAATTAATATTAATAATATCTAGGTAAATATATTTACGTTTTTTAAAATAAAGTTACCTTATTTTAAAATTATTAATTATTTAATATAAAAATATCTTAATATTAATTTAATATTATATTTTTTTTAATATAAATTAATATAATAAAATATAATATAATATAATTTAATAAAATATAAAAAAGATATAAAAAAATAAATATAAAATTATTTCTTTTATATAAATTTTTATAATAAAACCATTTTTAATTATTTATAACTTACTAAAAAAGTGAATATAAATTATACCTTTTTTATTAAAATTTATTTAAAAAATAATATAAAATAAAAAATTATTAATCCAGTTAAATATAAATAATATAAAAATAATATAATTAAGTTTTATTATAATTATAAGTTTAAATTAAATATATTAATAAATATAAAAAAAGATTTAATATATAAATTAGAATATATAATTATAAAATAACTTATTTTTAAAAGTATAATTTAATTTAAATATATTTAAATATATTTGGAAATTATAAATTATTAATATAATTAAAAAAAAGTTCGCCGTAATAAAAAGCGGAGATTTCTTTTAATTCTAAGATTAAATTAATTATAAAATATAAATAAATATTAGAAATTTTATTTTATTAAATTTAAAATTTACACAGCTATTAATATTTATTTTTATAAAATTATATAATATAATATTAATAGATTTAATAGTTTATTTATAAATATAATTAATTAATATTTTAAAATAATTATTATATTAAAATTTTAACCTTAAATAACTTATATAAATTATAAAATTAAAATTTCTTTTATAACTTAAATATAATATTAATTAGTTATATAAACTAGGTTTTAAATAATTATATAGTTTATAAATAAAATAAAAATAACATATTTATAAAATATATATATTTTAAAATTATATAAGTTTTATATAAATTAATATAATATAAAAATTAAATAATAATAATTTTTTTTTAAATTTATATAACTAATTATTAGATTATAAATAAATTAATATTTATATTATTAAATATTAATATTAATATTATATTATTAATAATATTTTAAAAGTTTATATAATTTAAATTTATTTAAAAAGTATTAATTTTATATTTAAATTATAATATATATTATTTTTAAAAACTTATTATAATAAAAAATAATTTAATATATTTATTTATAAAATATTTATATTATTAAATAATAAGAAAGTAAAATTACAAGTTATATTAATAAACTTTAAATAAATTTAAATAATATAAAAGTAAAGAATTATATTATAAATTTAATTTTTAATTTTTTACTATTAAAATTAACATATTAATTAAAAAGATTAATATATAAATATAATTTTAATAATTTCCTAACCTTAAAAATATAATGGATTTATAATAAATAGTTAATATAATATTTATTAAAGTTTATTAAAAATAAAAATTATTTATATTTTAATAGATATATTAGTTTAAAAAATTACTTAAAATAATATAAAAAAAATAAAAAAAAGCCGGTATTAATATTTAATAAATTTTTTTATAACAGGATAATATAATATATAGCTTAATTAAATAAAATAAAAGAATAAATAAAAATAAAATAAATATAATTATATAGTTATTTATTAAATATCTTAAAAATAAAAATAAAAATTTAAAAAATTTTAGAAATTTATAAATTATTTTTTATAATAATTATAAATTATTTATCTTTTAAGTATATACTTATAATATAAAGCTGTTAAAATAATAAAAACAGTTATTTTAATTATTAATTATTTTTTATTTAAATAAATATTTATTTAATTTACTAGGTATTATTTTATTATTTAAAATACTAGTACCTAGATATATATTTAAATAAATAAGTATTAAATAAATAAATATTAAATAATAAGAATTATTATTTTTATTTATTAAAAGTTTTAATTTTATTAATTTTTTAAAACTTATATAATTTTTTTTAATTTATTATAATAAAAGTTCTTTTTTATATTATATTTAATATTATAATAAATAAAAATAATCTAGTTTTTATAAATCTTTTTAAAGGTATATTATATATAAAATTATAATTAGATTATTTATTTTAAATTATAAAAAAAAAATCTTATTTTAAATATATTTTAAATATTTTATAAATTAAACTATAAAAACATATATAATAATAATTTAACTATTTTTATAAACTTTTTTTAATAAGTTTATATTTAATATATAAAATTTAAAATGTTATATAAGTTATTATTAATTTATTTTTTATAATAATTTATATTAATTTTTTTAAAATTAAAGTTTTTTAAATATTAATTACTATAATATTAATATATAAATTTAAAAGCTTTTTATATTTATTAAAATTAAGGTTTTATTATAAAAACCTAGCTTTTATTATTTAAAAAATTATAGTTTTTAAAATAATAATATTAAATATTTATATTATTAAAAATATTAAAAATAAATATAATAAGTTTTTTTATTTATTATTTTTATATATATAAAAACATTTATAGTTATTAAGTTTATTATTTTTTATATAATAATATTTTAGTTTTTTTTATTATTTAAATAGTTTTATAATATTAATATTTTTATTAATAAAATATCTTATAATAATATTTTATATAATATTTAATATTTTTTTTTATCTAGTACTTATTTAAATAAAAAATAAATTAAATATAAATAATATTTATTTATAATAATTATTTTATTTATATTTATAAGTTTATATTTTAAGGTTTTAAACTTTTATAATTAATTATTTTTAAATAAATTTTTAAAATTATAATAAAAACTTTAACTTATTTTAACTAATAAATAATATAAATTATAAAAAAAAGCTAATTAATTTTTTAATATATAGTTTTTAAATTTAATTATATATATATATAAAACTTATTATTTAAATAATAAAACTTTAAATTAAAAAATTATTATATTATTTTAATATTAAAATTTTATATATAAATAAACCTAGTTTTTATTTTTCTTAATATTAATAAGTTAAGCTTTTTATTTAAATTATAAAAATTATATATTTTTTATTTAAATTTTAAAAATAATAAATAAGTTTATAGTTTTATTTAAATAATAAAAATTTAAAAAATTTTAATATATAATAATTAAAATATTAAAATTAAAATAAATAAAAAAATTATTATTTAATATATAATAAGTTATATTATTAAAACTATTAATTTAATTAAAAATTTTAAAAATTTTTAATATAATATTTTATATATTTTATAATATAAAAACCTTAATTTAATTATAATTTAAATATAATTTAATAATAATTTAATTATAATTAATAATAATTTAATTATAATTTAATAATAATTTAATTATAATTTAATAATAATTTAATAATAATTTTATAATAATTTAAATATTATTATAAATATTTTATAAATATAATAAACTTAATTTTAAGTTTAAATATAATTATTATTAATTTATATATTTTTTATAATTTAAATTAATAAAATATATTAATTTATTAAAAACTTAATATATTTATATAATATAAAAATTATATATATTATAATTTTAATTTATTTTATAAATTTAATAGGTTTAATAAATTTAATAAACTTAGTATTTTTATTAATTTAACGGTTTAATATAAATTTATAATAAAGTATTTTAAAATAAAAAACTTATTTAATATATATAATCGATCGGTTAATTAAATAAACGCAGCTTTTTAAACTACGCTTATATAATATAATTTTATCGATTTTATAATAAATCCGATTATAATAATAAATAATAAAACGTGTTTTTTATAATAGTTAATATTAGTGTTATTACTTTTAAAAAAGCTAATTATATAACTACTTTATATAAAAGTTAAAAGTAAAATAAGTTTTTTTTATTTATTATTTTTTATAATAATTTATTTTATTATTTGTTTTTAACTAATAAAAACAACTTATTAATAAACTTATAAAATTAATTAAAACTTATTTATTTTATTTATATATATTTTAACTAATTTTATTTTATATAATATAAAATTAAAAATTTAAAGTAAATATTAATTAATTTACTTAAATATAAAATTTAAAATTAATTAATTATATAGTTATTAAAAATTAAAATATAACTTTTAATATAAAATACCGATTTTTAACTTTTTATAAAAACATTACCTTTTAAATATAAATTTAAATAACTTCATTAAAATTTAATATAATATTTTATAATAAAAAAATAATAATTAAAATTATTTTAAATATTACTTAAAATAATATTTTTATTTATACGGTATTTTTTAAATATATAATTTTTTAATTTATTATATATTATTAATTTTATAAATAACTATTTATAAAAGCTTTTTAAAACATTTAAATATTAACTTATAAATAAAAAGAAAAACTTATTAAATAGATTATTTATTAAGATTTAATAAAACATGTTTTTAATTATAATATTATATGTTTAATTATAAAAAACCTAATAAACTTAAAAAAGTTTTTAAATAAAAACTAGTTTAAGGTTTTTACTTATTAAAATTTATTTATATATATAAAAATAAGTTATAAAATTAAAGTTATTAAATTTAATAATTTTAATTTTAAAACTATAAAATAATATTTTAATATTAAATAAAATAAATATAAATAAATAAGGTTTAAATTAATTTTTAATATAAATAAAAAAAATATTATAATTAAATATAATAAAAAAGCCATGTTTTTTTTATATATTTAATTTAATTAATTAACTACGATATTAAAAATCAATAAATTAATTTTAAAAAGTTTAACATTTAAAAAATTTTTTATAAAAAACTTATAGGATTATTTTTAAACGTTTTTTATTAAATATATAAATATTATAAACTAGTTTTTTAAACTAAATATAATTTTTAAAAGAAAAAATATATAAATAAATTAGTTTAAAAAATAATTTAAAGTTATAATTAATTAATATTATATAACGTTTAAAAATAATTAAATAAATAATAAAATTACTGTTAAATAACTAAAAAACATATTTATTATTAAAATTAAACCCTTATTAAAATTCTTTTATAAAACACACTTATTAATATTTAATAACCACGAAAATTATATATTAATTAATATATTAATTTCTTTAGTTTTAAATATTATTTCTTTAATTTTCTTATTTTTTTTTAATTTTTTATATACTAATAAAAGTGGGCCCTAAAATAAATTTATATTTATTTATTTTTTTAATAATATTTATTTATATTTTTTATTAGTATATATTTTTTATAAATTTTAATTATTAAATAATAATTTTTATAACGTTTTAAAGTTTATTTATTATTAAATTTTAAATAAATTATTTATAATAATTAATTTTAATTTTATAAATAAATTTAATTTTTTATATTATTATTTAAAAGTTAAAATAATTATTTTAATTATAAAAAATAATAAATTTGGTTTTAAAATAATAAAAAATTAATTAATTAATTATTTTAAAGTGTTATAATATTTTAAAATTTAATTAAATAAAAAAAATATTAAAAAGTTAATTTAATAAAACTTAAATATTTATAATCTTATAATATTAATTTTAACGTTATATATAAAACGTTATATTTAGAATTTATTTAAAATATTAAATTTAAGTGTTTATAAAGTATTTAAAAATATAATAAAATTATTTAATTATTAAATAATTAAACTAATTTTTAAAAATTAAAAGATATTTATATTTAAAATTTAAATTAAATGTAATTAAATTAAAAAATATAAAAAAGTCCTTAATTTTAATAAAAAATTTATTATTATTATTAAAATATTTATAGTTAATAGTAATATTAATAAATAAGCTGGGATAACTTAATTATTTATTATTATTAAAAATAAAAAAGAAAAGTAAAATTCTAAAAATATAAATAAAAAAGATTATATTATTATATATATACTTTTTTAAAATATACGTTTTAACAAAGCAATTTAAACTTTAACTAGATATACTAATTAATTAATTAATTTTATTTTTATTTATAGTAATTATATATTTCTATAATTTTTCGTGGATTAATTAAAGCCTTGAGAAATAGGTGGGTTTTGGTTAATTTTGCGGGTTCGCTGGTGGGTCGTTCTTGCTGGTCAGGGACAGATGGTAAAGGAATGATATCAAAAAATATAATAAGAAAAAGCGACTGTGATCCTTTAGCCTCTTCCAAAACCGGTTTCCCAAACCATAATTCCCCGCTACGGTAGTTATCAAGGCCGCCTCCTATCCACTACCAAGCACTGTTTGAGTTCCATGATGATTGATGCTGTAGAACCTTAGCGTGTTGGTAGCTATGACCCTCCTCAGCGGCAACGATTTCGGTAGTGCGTAGAATTCCCGTCTCGGGATAATCTAGGTGATTGAACATCTGGCCATATGCTTCGTCTAGCTGCAGGTTCTTCGCTTCCTCCGAACCGTATTGCCTCATCGACGGCCTGTTGTCATAGTTTGGCTCACACATGCTGTCCAGAGGTAATCTTTTAACTCCAGAACTCGGCCAACTAGGTCCACTCTCCGAGTTAGTTTTCTTCGAAGGGATTCTCGACCAAGGAGTGAGGACTGCGGGAAACTTGATTGACAACCTCGAATCCCTGAAGATCTTGGGGATGGATGGCACGCAGTATATGAGCATCGCGCATGTCAGCTCAGAGATACCCCAAAAAGCCACCGCGTTGATGTCGTATGTCTTATCAACTGATTTATAGAAAGAAATAGATGAATCCACCCGAAAACCAGCCGAAATAATAGCACTAGAAGTAAGAATTTTATTAGGATTTGATGCGGAAGTAAGAGGGAGGAAAGCGGAGTTGAGGAAAGATATTTCGACGGGGGTCTACTTGCAATATTCCCACAAAGAAGATGAAAGCAATGCCAATCTTCTTCCTTGTCTTAATCTGCAGCTTCCATACTACTCGTTGTGGTAGTAATAAGATGATGAGATCCGATATGAGGTTGCCGACAGCAGTGGAAATGTCGATAATCTCCCGATCAGCACTGCACCTGCCAGGTGCTGTTGGATCCCACAACTTTTTGAATGGTTTGCAGGAAGTACAGATAATAATGACTATGATAGAGTATAGGAGAACATTGATCCATAGTAGAATATGACAAGTCCACTAAGTTCGTGAGCGGTCAGTGGCGTATTCGGCTGAGGCTGAAGTATCCAAGTAACACCGTCCCACTAGGATGTGGTGAGGAAATATTGACTCGATCATACTCACGTAGAAGGGACCATTCACTTTACGGGGGACAAATATCCGTACCCATTGGAGAATGATGGCAACCTTGAATAGCATGATTCCAACCGAATATAGGATAGAACCAACGTGGACGATCTAAAGAACAAACATGGGTTAGTGAGATACATACAGCTGTTATGATATAAGCGCCAAAGGGATAAAAATTATAATCAACTCGTACGTAGAACATGTGAGCAATGTCCTTCACTCGCACATCCCATTGGTGCACGAAGTACCCAACACCAGTTGAAACCTCGTATATACAGTAGCAAACGCCGACAAGGAGTCCCTAGTAAATCACTATCAGCTTTACTGGAATCGCATCGACATCGGCGAGGAGTCCTAAAAGTTACATAGCCGGAAAATAAGATGACTGTTTAAAAGTATTAGTGAAAATGTCAACCCGTCAGTAGATATATTATACTTGCAGTCTTCCAGGTGAACCTTTTTCAGACAACGAAGTTTTGCGTATGCTGCCAGTACGAAGGCTACCGTTGAAACGGACAGACATACGGTGGTAATAGCCAGACCAAGAGCATTCCGGTTTGGTGGGTTGTCCAGGTTTGGTATTACCCCAGCCGGCGGGACGAGTGCAGGTCCATTGAGGATGGCCTCCTGGGCCGCTTCAGGCAGAAGGTAAAGTTGGTCTAGGGACATTATTCGAACTTGGGGTTGGGTATTCAGCAGAATGGATACGTCCTAAAAACGGGAGACTCAACATGATCGTTGATGAACGATGAGAATTTAAATAATTCTCTGGAAAACAATATTGACGATCTAATTTGGGAACTTAGGTGAAATGGGTGGGGGCCGCTCGATCGACTTCTATCGTACCAATGGCAAGATGCCGATGAGACGGAATGACAATGTAACACCACCTTACATTGATATGTTGTGCAACATACCCTTTAGTGAGAGAAGCACGAATCACTATCTTGGTGTATAGTTTACCGGCTTGCCTTTCTTATTGCTTAATATATCGGACAGTGGCTACGATGGTGGCTTTGTTCCAGCGTGAAGACAGGCGTCTACTTCCCCCCGTATGGAATATATTTCTCTACTATTATTACAGCCGAGTGGCGCTAAGAACAATTATGCCGAAGGCTTAAATTGAACCTAGCTATTCAGCAGAGAGGTAGGTACACATCAATTCTGATTATAGGAATTAAATGTAATCTGAATTGATTGAGCGAGTCAATCTGCTGAGAAAATGTAATCGTAATGCGTGGCACGGCCTACCTCCTAGGTTCTCTGCAAGTGTGAAGTCTTGCATGATGTGGTGTGGCAGTGAAAGGAGGAGCTGCATGAGAGTTGATGGAGTGTGAGACCCCCAGATGGGGTCTAGATCATCATAGGAGCGATATATTAACGTAGAGGCTCATGTCAAGCAGGCTGTCTTGGTATACAGTGGCAAATATGCAGGCTATACTTAAAAAGGAGCTAATTAATATCGCAATCCACCAATGGAGTTCAGGTCTCGGTGCATACGTCTGACTGAACCTGCTGCGCCATCAACATCCATTTGTTAGCCGCCCCCTCCTGCCCAGATGTGACTCTGTTACGAACCAAAAGTTAACTTATTGTAATTTACCTCCTAACTTCGTTATATCACTTCATTACACAGCCGACTTTGAACGGCATGTCTACCTAAGGTAGTGAAACGGACAATAAATGGAAAGAAAGGGCGGAAGGCTTCAATAGCTTCTAACCGAGACGAGAGGCAGTAAAATTTTCAGAGCGTATACATTGATATGAACTGTTCGAAACTTCCAAACAAGTTCATTAAACTGGCATTCAATGTACCTTCTATTGAGAGGGAAGATGGTCAAAGAACTAACGGCTCAATTGGTATTTTATCGTTGATATAAACAGGCTGTGGGGATGGGGAGGCGCCGTTGAACAACGGTATCGATCACTTGCTGGGAAGCTGTTTTCACGATCGTTACGTTGGAATTTATATACCAGGAAGAGGCCAACCAATTTCGTAGCCGCAATACACCCCTTCAGCTCTCCAAATACCAGTACTATGCCACTCGGGACGCCTCCAAACCTGGGCCTCGATTTCCTAGTGGCATGGTAACACAAGCCCCTTTTTTTGGGCCAGTGAGCCTGCGAGCCAGTTAATAGAGACCACTTTCACAGTCAAAAGCAACGTAACACCCCCCGGTTTAAAGTAGCGAGAGTTGAAAACATTATTAGGTTTGAAGGCTATTATATATATGATCTGACAGGTAGCTCTGACAGGTAGCTTTCCTAACAAGTGTATACCCCAGTCCATCCCAGCAAGGACTCGTAGCTGTCCGTCTGTCTTCACCCGTCCTTTCTCCTCTCGAAACGTCAACGAAAATAGCAAGTAGCAAGTCATGCCATATCGTCAATCATACGTAGGGCTCGTTAGAACCCGAGGGCTAGGTACCGACCCAATCCTGCCTCCTTTAGAGATGACGATCCTTCTTCAAGTCGGGAGAAATCTTTTCTACCCGATCGACTCTCTTCTTCTTTTTTCCCCTTTTCTATCCCGGAAATTAGATGTTAATGCAGGTTAGAGGTCGGGTTATAGGGTAGTTAGTGGGTGGGATATAAGGTAGTTGGTGGGTGGGATATAAGGTAGTTAGGTGGTGGGATATAGGGTAGGGTTCTGACAAAGAACGCCCCAAATTGCCCTACTCGTTACGGCCGCCCTTGTTCTCCCCCAGACGCCGTGACGAAGGAAATACCAACTTTCTTCTCCTTCGACTCACTAGCTATAGTAAGCCAGAGTGATACAGAGATAGGAAAGTATACAAGGAGAGAGACGTAACGGGAACGGGAACGGGGCCAGCCCGAAAGTGTCCCATAAAGCCCCGCGTCCCCGGCTGGACGCCTCCCTTGTCCCTCCACCTTGGACTCTTTGCATCCCTCGGTGCCATTCACCGTTGCCAGCACTTCATCCAGCGCCAGCGCATCTTTGATTCCGAAGCCCGGCACGGCGCCGTGGTGCGGCTCGCTTGTGTACGCCGCGCCGCCGGCCAGGTATACCTAGCTCCATGAACTTCTGACCGCACTCAACAATACCCGCTGTTTCTTTTCAAACGCCATAACCACCTTCATAGGTTCAGTAATAGAAGGTTGTTGCGCTAAGCTGCGTTGAAAAGAGGAGAGAAGGGTGGTAGGTTGTAGGTTAAAACCTCCTCGTTGAGAGCTTCTATGGAGTTAGTACACCCGCCCTCGTCGAAGGAGCAAGGCAAGGCGGATGCTGCGAGTGCTGCGAGTGCTGATAATGCTCGCGGATCGCTTGGGGCGATGTTGAGCGGGGGTATGAGGCGGCGAGCTGGCCAAGGCGAGACGGCGCCACGGGTACTGTAACAGCGCAAGGGTAACGTGTCCGTCGCGGAAGTGAAAGACTCTTCCCACCGCCGCGGGACCATATTCTGCCTTCCGTTTAGTGAGGATGGGGTTACCCCACTCGCCCTCGCCCAGGGTGGTGCCATGGGCCAGTTGTATCTTGTCGAGGAGGGTCAAGAAGTTGACCTTAGGAGGCGGGCCAGCCGGCGAGTTAGCCATGGGCTTGGGAACGCAGATAGCCGGGCCTAGAATCCGGTGTCGATTGGCGGTGACCAGTCCACTAGTGATCCTTGCAGTGATGAAGGCACGCGTTGTCGGTGTGGCCGGGTAACTCGGCTAGGGCCATTAGGTCGAGAATCACCGCGAGGCCACCGCGAGGTCACCGCGCAGGCCCCTGGACGGCACGGCATTCTCGTCACGGCTCTCATAGCCACGAGGCACGAGAGGGCCAACCTAGTTGGCATTCTTGCCCGCTACCTGTTTCATACCCCCCGGTGCATCACCTTGCTCACGCCATCCTCGCCCTGGGTCTACACGGGGTCGGACATCACTGCCATTGATCTCCAGCCAGGGGACGGCCTCACTCTGAGGTCGGACCCCGTGTAAACACAGGGGTTGAACGGGCCGCAGTCAAAGACCGCGGCGACCTTGTATCGGAGAGCGGGGCGGAAGTCCGTCTCGTTGACTGTACGGCCGATCTTGCCGCGGGGGAACGAGCCGACCTTTTTCTTCTGCCGGACGCAGAGGGTTCCCTCCGTGGGGCATAGGTTTTGCATTCCGAGACGGAGCCCCCCCCTCCCCCCTTGAAAGGACGCAGAGGGTGAGAAGAACTAGCTGAATATCTGGTTAATTAATATCCGAACATAAACTGTGATAAAACTTTAACTGTTTGAATATGGGGAATGCTCACAGTTATTAGTCTTCATCGGAGCGGGCCCCGCCGTGTTATCATCAGAATTGATGACAACGTAGGCCATTCGCTCACGACTGCGAACAGGGGGAGGGATGGAAAATGGTGGGTATGACTTGTTCCATGAGCTGCGAAGCTCGAGCATAAAGAAATTTCTTATCGCTCAAGCCTGTCTCTCGATCTTTGTCTGCGGCTCGCTTACGTGCGCGAGAGGGTAGAGGGTGACGGGTGGGAGCAGAGGGAGCGGCCGTGGCTCTGGGGCAGACGGCGCGGGAGAAGAGGAATGACCATTGATTTCCGACATTCTTAGAAGACTGCGAAGTTTGCAGTCAATTCTCAGAAATTATGTTGTGGTTCTGCAGAAAGGGGGTCCCAACTCTCGATTGCTGTTGCGTTCTACACGCCAATGTTAGTCGCAAGAAGAGAACGCAACGAACGAGTACGGAGAGAAATACCTTATGAGCTTCGCTGCTCAGTATTACCCCTAGGGCTTGACTGTTGTGTCAAGACTCTAGGTAGATGTTTAGAGAAGGTTTTGGAGTATGTAGGGTTTGAAGTGAGTAGATATTTGGAGTGCGTAGGCAGATATTTGAAGGGAGGGAGTGCGTTAGTCGCTTGTCCGCAGAATTAATATCCCGGTTGCCGTGTTCGATACAGATCTTGGCCCAAGGGACGATTGCGTTTAGAAAAGAGGGCCGAATGCTATGGGTTGAACACTGCCTGTAGACAGGAGAGTAGGGGTATGATGAGGATATGCCGACTAAGCGGAGGAGGGAGAACTAACGGAAGGTCTTGTAAGCGCGTGCTCAGCTGTAAGGGAAAACGTATCTAGAGATTTGATTAAACTGACTGCTTACCTTAGTCCTCTTATTAGTCCGCTCCTCTTCCTACTTTCCGTAGGAATCCCTAACGGTGCCACATTTTAGAGCTCCCAAGCATTTCGCGGTTGATTGCCAGGAGAAGTTGACACTTGGCTGTCTTCGTTACATTTCCTGTTAGCACTTGAATGATTGTTGTTGTTGCCGCTTGAGTTGTTGCTAATTGAGTTGTTGGGCTTTGCCGGGTACCACGGCCTGACTGGCTCCTCTGCTCTAGTATGTCTCTAGCAGAGGAAGCGCTTCTACGTGAGTACCGCTAAGTTTCCCTCTGCTAGATACACATTTAGGTAGAGTTTTTGAGAAGAGACAGCCAGGTCGTGGTTGTGAGAGTGACCCGGCTTCAACCACGGAGTGGAGAAGAGGGTCTATCCGGACCCCAATGTATGGGAAGGGGTGTGTTAACTCCAGCTTTCCAAAGTGCAGAAAGGTCGTCTTGGTTATAGAAAAGGTGGTTGTGTTAGGTTTTTGGCCTTTCAGGCTTTAGCCTCTTAGATGAGGAATTAGCTGGGGGATCTATGTAATAAGTCAGCGCTTGACTCTGAAGATTCTTATGCCAAACAGCTTTGGTCAAGGAGGGTCAAAGTTTGACATACTAGATTATTAAGTGAAGGGTTATTGACGTAGTTCTGGAATAGTTAGTATTGCCGAAGTAATTAGTATGTGGAGGTTGAACTTGCTTTGTCGGTAGAGTTGGTATCGACAGGACCACTAGAAGTAGAGGCGCCGGAAATTCTGTATCTTGTCTCGGTAGTAATTTCTTAGGAGTTGCGAGTCTAGTAGAGATACTAGAAGCTGCCCCATAGTATGGGTCTGGGTATGGTGTGGAGAATATGGTGTGAATAAATGCCCGGCAGCTCTTGATCCGATGCGAAAGAAACAATGTGAATCTTCTTAGGATTGCAGGGTGTTATCAACTTGTTAACTGATAGCAAGTTGACTATTGTTAGCGGGCGAAAAGGGTCTTCGGGTCGATTAGTGTAGTGGCACGGTAGGCGAGTGCAAGGAGTGGGTTGTCAAGGTAGGAAAGCCACGCAAGGCAGTAACTCGAGTTGATCAGAGTATCCTACTTGTGTGTACGGAGGAGAGGGAGAGAACTATGAAATAGCAGTTATTCATACCTAGGTACCAAAGCATCATTCTGAAATCAACACCTTTCTGTAGGTGTTGAATTACTTGCCTATTGAAGTACTGGGGGCAATGGTGTAGTTGCTATATAATAGTGTTGTGAGACAAGGTACGCGCCCGTGATTGGTGTCGACAAAGCTGTCGCAAAAGGTGAAGGCCTGAACTGCAACGCGGAATAATAATACAACTTGTAGGCGACAGAGAAAATGTGACAGGTTTAATAGTAGTAGAGATGGTGTAGAAACGTGTGAACGAGATGCATCTTGATGATCATGCAGAGTTCTGTGTAGAAAGGGTGTTTGAGGACGGAAGATAGAAAAGCGAAAATAAAAAAAGAATTTTGGAAGAGGAACAAGTAAAAAGTTCACAACAAATATTAACCGACCGGTTAATTTTAGCGGCAATAATATTTACATAACCGAAAGATTGTGCAGAATTATTATGGGAGGGGAGCAACGGGGAGCAACGGATCCCAATAAAAACGAATAATCTTGGGGTTATTCGGTTTCGACCCAATGACATTGTGCACTTGATTAACGATCGAAGAAGTTGTGAGGAAGTGGTGGTAATTTACGAGGATACTGCAGTTGAGTTTCGAGGGTATTGCACGTTAGTTTCGAGGATAATGCAGTTAAGTTACGAGGTACGAGGATAATGCAGTTAAGTTTCGAGGATATTGCACGTTAGTTTCGAGGATATTGCAGTTAATGTCCATACCAAGGTTAAGGCACAGTGGCCCGACAGCTTCAACAACAACATCAAGCCTGTGGCCTTGAAGCAAAATGCAATTGATCTCGAGATAGAATAATGGTTGTATTACGGCTATAGCTAATTGGGCACAAGAGAGACATGCTGTCGCGTAGGTAGATGGACGCAATGTTTATGCTAACGACTCAGCGATATGGACGAGACAAAGTTAATTATCTACCAAGATAAGATCCTACAGTGCTCGATGCAATGTGTGTCTATTATTTGAAGAGTAATTCGGATCATAGTGCTACCATTGAAGGCTTTATTAGACTTATAAGACTTTGGTGTTTATTAGTGGCGGTTCTCGTCCAGGTCTTCAGTTTTGTAACGTGCTGCTCTGCCAAAATGCTGGGATGACTACGAGACTTGTGCCAATTATTGCGATCCATTTACTTCTAGTACTATATTGCAAGTTCGAGCCAACACGCTTGATTGTTCATCATGTACAACTTTGCTCATTTCCATCAGCTAGGTAGTTATGAGTCTCAATATATGCTACGTTCTTCGCGGCTTATTTCGGTAGGATAAAACCCCGACTGCTTCGTGTAGACCAGACTGCAGGTTGGCCTTCACCAAGACGATCCAATATGTGAGCCAGTTTACGGATTTGCAACTTTTAATCGTCGGTCCCTCGGCAGTCCATGAGGCCGATAATCCAAAGTTCAGTCCAACGAGTTTGCAATGATCGAAAGTGCTTGCAAAGTTGCACGGCATTTAGACGACTCTCGGGTTCTACTACCAACATCTGCCTCACAATATTCAGAGCCGCTTTGTAGTTCTTGTGCACTTCGCGGCTATCGTCAAGGCCCTGGAGTGCACCCACAACCTCGGGATTCAAGTAAGGCTTCCCCTGTAGCTTCTGGCACCAATAAAGTGGTGAATTATATGGATTATCCAGACTGAACTTATTACGGGCCGTTTCGAATTGTTTCACGGCATCTTGCTCTTGGATGAGAGTCCAGATTAGGCACTCGAGAAAGATACATCCAAGACTCCAAATATCCTTGGATCGTGAGACCCTTCCTTGAACAACATGCTCTGGAGCGCTGTAAACTGGGTCTCCGGTTGATGCTTTGCGATTATAGAGCTCCTCGGTGGATTTAACGGCCGTATATTTGACGTCGCCGGATCCGAAGTCGCCTAATTTCCACACCGGACGGTTTGCTTTGCCGGACTCAAAAAGCAAGATATTTGCTGGTTTGAGATCGTGATGAAACCCGATCCGTCTAGTGGGTAAACTTTCGCCTTCGGATGAAATGTACTCATGAAGGTATTCGATAGCTTCACAAGTACCCAACATTTGTTCGATAAGCCAGATTCCGATACCGGACATGACGTCGGGAGGTGGTTTATGTTTGAGGTATTGGTTTAGATCGCAAACTGCAAGTGGAAACAGCATATATGATGCATCTGGAACAGCCCAAGAAGACAGAAGCTGTATGATGTGCTGATGAGGAACTTTGGGATTTGGGAAGGCAAACCTCGTAGGCTCCGAGGCGAACTCTGAATACTTCTCCCACAGTACCGGACCCAAGGAGATCGTCCCTGGGATTGAACCTGAATGGAACTAGAAACCCAGGGCATTGTATTTCGATGATAGCCATTATTATTAGATCTCAGCTGTCGTCAAACGGAAAATGCCTTCCTTCTGTGTGCTGGCTGACTGATGGTATCACAGCCCTATGTTTCGGGATTTCGGGGAGAGAGGGTTAGGGTTGCCAGTATATCACTGTAGGGGATGATTGTGTTGGCCGCCTGCCATGTTAGGTAGATTCTGCCAGCCACCGACCCATTTTACTTGAACCTCCAAAAATTTAATGACATAATCTTCCATATGCCCTATAACTGCCCTATAGTACAGGGACTTAAGTGCTGAGCACAGCTATAATTACAGTGAGTTACAGCGTGCACCTTCTATACCTACGGACTATGTCATCAATTTTCAGGCGGGTTGGCGGTTTTGGGTAATATGGCCAGCCGTCTCTGGGCCATCCAGTCGCTATCTGGCAACTTTTGCTATACTCACTATTAGTACGGCCCGCCAGCAATCCCACCAGGGCGGTGAAGACGGCGCAGTCCGTGATATAATAACACTTCTTTCGCTCTATGGGACAGAAGATATACTGCAGTGTAATGCGTAGCCATTCGTGCGATAAACTCTCCCTTAGGATCACTTACTACTTCCCCTTAGTTGTTGGGTCTTATGATCAGTCGCACGTACCCCTATAATTCCTAGTTCCTCCAGTCTCTAGCTGACTTGGTTAGCAAGCTTCGCAAGTGTCGACTTGTTTAGACTCCGAGATGGCCGGCTAAGGCGTCTTGGTTTAACTGCTGAAGCCAATGGTATAAAGGGCCTTTCTGGGAGCTTGTGGTCTTAATCGCCATACCGTCTAGAATAGGCTATAGATTGCTTTTAGGCCTCTGCGTCACTCCTGGATGCCACCGAGGATGAACATCCCATCTACTGAATGGTACCGCAGTCATAGGCCTCCAATATATCGCATGATAGCGGGGTATCCCAAGCTTTGGTACAGAGCAACCGTCGTCACATATCCCAATAGCTTCTAGCCATGGGTTTAATAGGCCCTGTAGAGCTTGTGTGGCTTTAAGATGCTCTTTAGTAATCTAAGAGGGTGCCTTATGGGAGGTAATATCAGAGATTCTGCCTAGGTATTCTGCGCCACTTCCCGCATGCCCTCGAGCTGTCAAGATCTCGTCCTTATCACAGGCTTGGTTGAATTCCCCTCTCCTGGTCTTTCAATATGCTTTGGATTGCTTCGGCTAGACGATGTAAGTGGCTCATCCCATTCAAGAGATAGCTAGCTCTTGCTGTTTCTATTACTGGCTTCTGCACCACATGTCACTCGAATACCAGTTACGGCACTTCCAAATAAAACAAGTGCCCCCTGTACCCTTACAGACATATAGGTCTTGTACACAAACCCGAGAATTGGGCCTTGGTTGCAGAGTTTCGTACACTCAGATGCAGCATTGGAAACGGTGCCTAAGCACCTCAGTAGCCGGAGTGTTTTTATATATGAATACCGAGATACAGTGTTTCTTGGAGATGGACAGACCGAAATCATGTGGCTATACCTGTGCCTTGCGGCTTTTGCCGAATACAATGACTATATCTTGACATTATGTAAGGCTGAAAGGGCTATGTCCTGTCTCAATTTGATGCTGATCTCTCCTTCTCCCTTTCACCGTCTCGGTTTAATTCCTTGCACGAAGACGAAGGTGGTCTGTATCAGTATATTATGACTTCCTAACTGCATCCACATCCTTTGTACTTCGGGCTCCGGCCGCTTAACACCATGCATAACGCTCGTTGTTGACCCATATCAACGGACTCGTCCTATCACCGCTCTTGTCATACCATAGGTGAGGCGTTCCAAAAAACACAACGCCAGCTACTAGTTCAAGCGTTTTTCGGTGTTGTAATGGCAACGCAGGGTTGGATAGAACGCTCAAGACCTGTAATATCTCAGCCATCATTCCCGCTTAAAAAGAAGACTGGGGATCAATATTCATGTACTCATTTTACAACTATGCCTCCCAGGCCATACCCAACAAAGATGACTGGTTTTTGGAATATCTACGATTATTAGCCTTACACTATAGACCATTTGGGCTATCCTGATTCGAGATGGGTTGCACACAGACCTGAAACCTGGGTGCCTCGCTCTGCAAGTTAAAAAGCAACTCGTCTCCCTTTTCGCTAAGTTGACGCCATATGGAAGCACCGTGAAGAGATATGCGAAATTCTAGACGAAGAATCTGAATGCTCGCGCTATCCGGCGGTATAATGGAATTTACCCAGCTCAATGAGGGCTTCGTATGGGTGCCATCCTTGGTAAAATCTCCCACGACGACTATGCTACCTGGGTGGTTAGATCAGGCATCGCGTAGGAGTCGAATAGGTACTCACTTAAGCTCCGGAGGCGTCTCGGGGTGACCGAGCGGAAAGGCAACGATGCGACTCGGTTCCATGATGATATCGTGTCGTCATGGATTATGTGAACAAGCTCCTTCTCGGGCGGGAAGAGTCCGACATGAAAACACCACAAAAGCCAATGAGCCAAAGCGGAGGGCTTAGGGACCGTGATACGAGGCGACTATGGTGGGATCCCTTCGAAGTGAGAGATGAAGCAGAACCTCGTCGCCGATCTTGACCTAAGCCAGTAAAGCAAAGGCTGGTCAAGCACATCTCATTTGCCGAAAAGAAAATGGCACAGCCACACAGTATGTACCTAGAGAGTTCTGCCAGGTTTTCCTTTACTTCATGTACCTAGCCTACACGGCATTTAATAAATTATATATCAATAATATCGAAAAATGTTTTTAATTTTTCCTATTTATTTTATATCACTATTCATCAATAAATATTTTATAATATTAAAAAAGAACTCTTTTTCAATTCCAGTATTTATTATTTACAATAGTTAGTTACATTCATTGCTCTTCGGCACACTTCCGTCCCAACGGGACAAGTGACCGGGCTCAAACGCACCGTAGACTCAGAGTATCCCCCCCTGGAACTCATCATGGTTCAAACTCATGCCGCCTGCTCCGTATCCTTCTCAGATGATACCAAGTCGAGGCCTCCGATCAACTTTTATTCGTCCCTCCCAGCCTTTCCACGTCCGCGAGGGATTAAAATGCATATGAATTGCTATTCCCTGTTGGAGACGTCAACGTCAGAAATCCCCTGCTTGAAAATTGAAAAATAGCTTACGCTATGCGTGAAGCACAGCTACCGAACGTACCATTAGACGGCTTGTTCAGGACTCCATCCTCAAGTTTATGCCGAAAACAATGGCAAGTTGATCATGCGAAAGCTCGTAAGATATGAAGGGAGCTCTCAAGAGAAATCGCTGCTGTACTTGAACAACAGATCGATCCCTTCGCGATTTCGACATTCTTGGAGGATTTCCAAAGGTAGCCAGAGTTTGGAAGTCATGGGATCAGTTAGGGTCATATTCGCGTCGACTCCGAGACGGAAAAACATTTCCAGCAAGGCGCTTGTGGCGGGTCCCGGTCCTCGATGGCAGACAGTCCACATAATCTTGGGTAAGAGCGGTGAGTTGAGGTTCACGAGCCCCCGTTCTATTATGCACCTCACGAGCTCGACCATCTCGTCAAAATGAATGGCGATCTCGAGGTCGCAAGGAAGCCCTTCGATGGTAGGCGCTCGAAGAGGATCCGCGCCGAAATCGAGTAGAACCATACCTAAGGCATGGTTTCCTTGTTCAATGGCCAAGCGAAGGGGACTTTTTCCGAAATAGTCGACGTGGTTTATACCCTTGCACGCACTCTCGGGGTAGTAATATTCGCCTGCGCCTGCCTCCAGTAGCTTCTGCACCATATGTAGGTTGCCAATTTCACACGCGTGGAGGAGACAGGTCCAACCGCTCGGAGACACATACGCCCATGGCGCACCAGCGTCTAAGATGATCTCTGCGACCTTGATGCTTTTGAATTGCAGTGCTGCGAACAAGTAGGTATCGCTGCAGATAAGTTCGCACGCGTCTCTGAATTGGAGAGTATACTGGAGCGCCTCAACATTGTCCTTACGAACAGCATGCTTCAGCATCGAAGCAATACCATCTCCCCGCGGTCTCGCACCAAGTTGTTGTAGGAGCTTGCAGATCTCAAAGTCATTGGATTTGAACAATGGATCGAGTAGATAGCTAGCGCAGCTATCCATTCCGCCTGAGGGCGGGCCGTGAGCCAAGAGTAATCTTGCGGTCTCGGTCTTGTCAGGGTGTGTCCTCCCAGAGAAACATAGCAATTCGAAAGGATAGCGGCCGAAACTATCCGGAATGGTCGCCGAAGCTCCCCGTCCCAGGAGCAACTTTACGATAGAGAGTAGCGGAGCGTCCTCGGGAGCCGTACCTAGCAGACAGGCTTTCGAGAGCGGAGTCTCACCGTTAAGATCCCGAGCATTGACATGAGCTCCAGCGTCTATCAAGTACTGGACGACAGGTAGGAAGCCTCCGTATGCCGCATACATCAGAGGAGTGTGGCCATTGTCCAACCTTTCTGCGTTAACATCCGCTCCCCTATCAACGAGAAGCTTCACAAGCGTCAATCGATCGATTTGCTGTAGCGGACCTTGCTGCAAGTCGTCTTTTCGTTGAGGCGAAGGGTCCATCGACTTCTGGCAACACATGTGCAAGGGGGTGGTGGTATGAAAAGGGCGGAGGTCAGCCCCTAGCTGAAGAAGACGGTAGGCCTCGGCAAGGCGACCCCAAGCACACGCACTCAATAGTAGCGAGCGGCCATCCGCAATCTTGGCATTGACGTTCGCTCCATTCTGTACGAGCCACTCAACCGTTTCCCAATTGGACGCCTCGAATGCTACCGAAAGCGGGCTCCTGCCGTAAGGGTCTTCAATGTCGATGGGTGGCCGGAAATGATCCAAGAGGAGGCGAGAGATTTCAAGATTTCCGGTGTGGCATGATACGTGTAGAGCTGTTATGTACTTGTCGGAGGAGCCCAATGTTCTCGTGGCGACTTGAAAGGAAGCACCTCCAGCCAAGAGCAGCTGGACCATCGTAAGATCGTTGTGACACTAGCGTCAAGGATTAGCAACTACTTAGATACGTTTTGTTGAGCGAAGGAGCGCATAAAACTTACGATGGCTGTATGAAGAGGCATCCACCATGGCTGACCGTCCAAGTTGATGTCGTGGTGATACACGGATGGGTAAATACATGAACAGAATTGATGAGAGAGGGCGTGGACGTTTGCCCCCTTTTCCAGTAAGAAGCTGACCACATCATGATGGCCTAGACGAATAGCGTCGTGGAGCGGCGTCCATAATTCCGAATATGGAAAAGGATGTAGTTTCACTTCACCTGTAGAAGGACCATCTGGCATATTCTCGGCCAACATCATCATCGCTCTCGCTAGCCTCGTGGAATCTAGAAGAATACGCCTCTGCATTTCCACAAGGCTGTCAACGAAGGCTAGGTCGGGATTGGTGCCTGTTGCTAGTAATTTACCGAGTACGCTTGTGTTTCCATCTTGGATGGCCCGCTTCGTGACTTGCTCGTTATTTCGAAGACGGCGGTAAAGAATCGGGTCAAAAGCTGCATTGAGGTCACGGCAGGAAAGATGGAGATTGGCGATGTCCTCGGTAGGCAGGTATTCTGCTGTAAGATGAAGCAGGTCAAGTGGCATCGTTAGGAGCGCCATCTTTGATACACTGCGACGTCTTACTTCCGAAATAATGTAACACCAGAACTGAAGTTATCTTCGTTAGGATAGAGTAGAAATCAATATTGGGGACGTGGAGGGTTGAAGGGTTGAGTAGGCGGCGCTGTTCGTAATTGTGGCGCTGTGCTGCTATGTTATTGAAGGTAAAAGTTTTAGCCCTCTTTTTGCGTGTGTGGCGCACAAACAAGTGCTACTTCTTTTTGGATTCGACGCTAGTGAGGTCCAAGCGTCCGTGCAGGGCACAACTTTATACTGTAGGTACCTTAGGTACCTTAGGTAGGTATAAGGCCATCTATCGAGGTTGATCCAAGGTTGTTATCGAATAACATTACTGAATAACACCTTAATCACTACCTAAGTCGTCTACCGCCGCCATCTCGCCAATACCTGTAGCATTCAGCACTATTGACTATTGAAGAAGCTGCTCATTGCCCCCAAACAGAAATGTTCATTGTAAGAACTTGGGATTGTTGAATTCGTCCTAGGTACCTATCTCAGTCTTAGCATGCATTCATTCATGGGAATGGGAACTTTCAACGGGCAATTCACCTACAGTAAATTCCAAGTACAGTTATCATGGGACACAATCTTCAACGATGTGCAATTGCCTTCACACAGGGGCATCCCTTTGATATCCATAGTAAATCTTTGACTTGGGTTGTGAGTTTAGTGCAACTTGTCGGTCGTTTCGTAGCAAGGCGATTATGCTGATATATATACCCTAGGTAGGTAGGTATATATATATATTCTAACGCACATGTTGATGTTAGTGTTCAGGGGTTGAGTTCTAAATAAAGAGCTGTGCTATTTGAAGAGTGTTCGCAGAGTGGTTTTTGAACCTGCTGGGCCAGCTGGCAATATAGACCTCTATACCTCCCTCAAATATTTACAAGTATTCGTAATATTTTGAAGCTATTCGCAACGCCTCCATCACATACCTACCACCTAGGTACCACCTGTCCATATAGCTGTCAGGGTCTTAGCCTTCGCCATCCAGGTAATAGCATAGAAGATAAGCCCCTTAGTTCCTAGGCCCCTTTGCCCTAGCCTCTTATATATACCTGGAGCTTTGCAAAGCATTTGGATTGTAGCAAAACAAGTAGAAAAACTGAAGTTATACAAAGCAAACTGCTTCCCGAAGTGACGGCCGGGGAGCCGGGTTGCCAGCTGGTCAAAAAACACTCTGCGAACACTCTCCAAATAGCACAGCTCTAGTTATTAAAGCGAACAAGTGGACGGGTTAGGCTTCTGTTCAATATGTCCTGTAATCGGGATGGACCTTATGAAGTAACTTATGAATTATAAGGTTTGCGAGGGACCTCGATACGAACCGACAGGACCGGCTTGTCGTCACTTCTACCACATGATAAGCCGGAGAAAGGTCCGCACAGTATTACTGGCACCGTGATTCGGCAACACAGTGGCGACGGATTTAGAACACAGTAGCCATACAAATGAACCGCAACTCTCCCTTCAAGAGAAAATGCTTGATTATTTCGAATTTCTCATGCGTATAATAGAGAAATAAAGAAATGAATTAGAAGTGATGGCATTTGCCATGTAACCCTAACGTAGTAGGTCAGGTTCGCAATAGATCGATCTCTTAGCGAAATTACAGCGTTAATACCTCATTCAGTAAACGTATTTCCTATACAGTTGGCCCCCAGTTGCCAGCTTCTTGTACCTGAAACAAGTGTCTGAGCTGATTGGCCACACTGACTGACAGACAGCTCAGACACCTACTTGGTCGATGAAACTGACAAGATCGGCGAAGGGAGGCCTCTGCTCATGGAGATGACGCAATAGAACTTGAGATGTAGATTTATAGATGTAGGTCGGGTACAAAGGGGATGCAAAGCTCTCAGATTATCATGGCCTACTCTATACCGCTTGAGGATATTGAAGATCTAGCATCGGGCTATTTACGAAGGAGGGAACCGGCGAGTTACTATGGATACAGCTGTCTTACCTGAGATGATGGTCGGTGAAGGACACGTGCACCGTAAATGCAACCCTCATACGAGTAGATGCAGATATGTAAAGAGCCTCTTTAAGCAAATGAACAAAGAAGTCTGGATGTATGTATGAGCTAAGCAGACTTGTGAGAAAATATTGAACTTGGAGGGTGAAAAGATCGGAGTAGGTTGCGATCGATAAAACACCCTGGTCATATTGTACCAATTAGGGGTTGAATGACGAGCATGGTTCTAGCTCCAAGCTCATTGATTGGTCAATCCATTCAGAATCAATTAAACGCGGTTGGAGTTAGAACGCGTGTAAGTCGCGTCAAGACGCGTCTTCCACACTTCCACACTTTCTCCGTTTCCGCCAGTCTGCCCCCACCACCAGACAGACCTATTCTCTTTTGCCCTCCCCTTCCAGAGGCCCTCTCGTCTCTTCCACTCTCCCGATACCTCCGATACTTGCCAGCCGAAGGAATTGAGTACCTAGGTACTGTTGCACTCAAGTACCGGTCGAAACCAACCGGGGAATTCTTCGTAAAGTGCGTGCAGATACTTATGCAAGAGTGGACAAGAGTGGACTAGAAGACCAATCAACCGCAACGGTATCTACATGCCCCCGTCAAAGCCGCTGTCCCTGCAATAGACACCTGGCGTACAGTCAAGGAGTTGTCTTTATTATTGTAGCAATTGTATTGGAAGGGCTTAATTCTAGGAGGCACATATGTTCTCTAGAGGTTTGATATCAGCTGATCATACGAGACCTCAGTTCTATCTATTACGCACCATTGACGGACGATGGAAAGGAAGTTATGTATGTAGGTAAGCAAAAGGCACCTAGGTATCCCAAAAGGGCTGCCTAACGAATAGGTGGGTGTACCCGTTGATTACGCCATGAGCCGTTTTCTTCAATGTCTATCGCCTTGCATGCATTATCAAGATGCAAGGGCGGACAAGAACGAGGGGGTTGCTGATGGTGGTGTGGGTGATCTAAGGCTAAGGTCTCGGGGCTGTTTTTCCATTACAACTCGATTAGACGGGTTATAGGAAATACTTGACGGCATATAAGTCTATCCTCATTAAAGAACCCATTATGCATCGCGCAAGGATCAGCAGGGTGACTGTCGAAATCGAGAATGCACTCGAGATCTTGATCCGAATCCTTCACTAACACTATCTTATAATTGCGGTAGACCTGTATAGGATGCGTCTATGACGAAATATCCGGTCGAAAATAGCTTGCTGGCTTCCTTATCAAAGCCGAGAGGAACCTGTCTCTGGCTGTAACCTGACCGTCTCTACATCTTGAGCATTTGCATTCTTGCCCCGATGGAAATTTCTCTGTGTGGTCGGGAAGTCGAGAGTTTCACCGCATGAGCGTCTACGAAGCGCAACGCTCATCTGACACCCATTAGCAACCCTTGATTGCTCGCCTAGGTAAGTTCCGGGGCCTGAGAACGGCGCCCTTGGAAATATGGAGGGCGCAAAGGGCGGTTGCAGAGTAGAACGTAGCGTATCTCTCGACATCTAGATGGAGTGAACAGAGTCATTCGGGTAGTACACCAAGTCGAAAAGGGGACTTTGAATGAGACTATATTGTAAGACTATCCCCAACGAAGACGAAGCTACAAGACTTAGGTCTAGAGAGGACTGAGCGGTGGATCTTTGACGGGTCGATCAGGACTAGCCGGTTCTCAAATCTCCTGCATGATGCCTCGTGGCACACCATCTTCAAAGAAAACTACGGATTAGACAGCCAGACAAGCCAAAAAGGCTTAGGAAGAGAAGACGATAAGTTACCAAGTGGATAGTAGATAGTGGATAGTAGATAGTGGATAGGTAGCGGATAGGCACTCCAATGATTAGAATCGCGGTGTAAGGGTTGTGTCAAAGTCTTGAACGGTGTAAGTGGTGTTAGTTCTCGGCTCTATCCTCTTCCCCTCCCCCTGGTTCGTCTGGTTTTAGTTGGTTTAGTCGGTTTAGTTACCGTACCTTGGGGCTAGGTACCTAGCTCTGTTCCTAGCATTCCCCTGTAATCATTTTTCTCTTCTCTGGTCCACTATTGGCCTCTACACCTCTAGACCGAAAACGGTACGTATCATGTGGTCCGTCCGTGCAACCTTGACAGGCAGAGTCAGACAGTTTTTGGGGGCAGGGCAGGGTTTTCCTGGGGGGTGTTTCGCTGGTCTTATTAGGCGCATTATTCCAGCCATCCCGTCCATTCCGCTCTCCTCCCACCCCAAGCTTCTACCTTTCCCACTTACACCTCCATCACCTAGCAACCAGCAACGAGCAATCAGCAACCAACACCCAGCATAACCATTGATCGCGAGCGCATACCGTCGCATTTACCAACCTTCAACCGTATATCGCATCGTCGTCGCAGAAGGATATTTACTTTTTGGAACCGCTCAAAGATATTTGGATCGATTTGCGCAATCTTTATTCGCATCCCTCAGCGCCGCGCGCATCGCATCTTTGACTCGTCGCGGTCGCATTCGAAAACCTTCCAACACTGCGCCTTCACTTACAACACATCAGCGCTATCGCACACAAAGATACATATATAAAAACATATTTTACAAATCGCCAAGATGCTCATGCCGTCTGCACTTTCGTGCGACTCGTCGCATCCGCCTGTCACCAGGCTTCAATCTGCTCTTTTCGCATCGCCGCCTGCCAGCCCCCCAACGAGCGCACACAGCAGCACTTTCGGAAACATCTTCAACTCGTGTCGCGCCCTCCAGTCCATGCTAACGACGCCCGCGACAATCCCTTCCAATGACAGCCTCCCCGCGCCCCGAGATCCACTCCCCACACCGCCAATGGCTCACACCGCTCTTCCGCCCCTGAAGCTGCGCCTGCGATCGCGCAAAGCAGATGCCAACGGGGAGGCCATTCCCCGCAAGAAGGTCGTGAAGCGGCCCGCCGCGCCTCCACGTGGCATCAATAAGAGGCGTCGCGCCGTCGAGGACGACGTGGGGCGTGACGACGACATTGACAGCGACCTCGAGATCGGCAGCGCGGACAACCAAGACCAGAGCCAGGATGCGGACGAATCAAGCTTCCGACCCAGCACACCAAAGCGCGCTCGCATTGCGCCGGAAGTGATCCCGCTCGGCCTAGAGCGCAACGACTTCCACAACCTGCACACCTCCAATGGTGAGGAAGAGAGCACAGTGGAAGGGACAGAGGTGGAGATAGAAGCCGACGGGGAGAAGTGGAGCAAGGAAGACGACCGGATACTAGTCGAGCTTGTCCTGGAGAAGCTCAAGCTCTCCAAGACGGATTGGCAAGACTGCGCACGGAGCCTAGGCAAGGACCGGAGTAGTATCGGGCGAAGATGGAGGAGTCTGATGATAAATGGGGACGTGGGCCTCAAGTCGTCGAGGAGTCGACGGGGCAAGATTCACAGCACCTGGAGGTGAAGTCTACGTGCTGCTGCTATGTTCATTCATTGATCTACTTCGCTTCTCTATTCTGTTACGTTACTTGGATCTCGGAAAACCCGAGTTTCTAGCTGTACTTTTTTGACGAATATGGTTATCATTGCAGGAGAAGGGGGTGGGAACGGCCAGGCGCTACGGATGGTAGGAATTTTGGAATTTATGGATATGATATCCCATATCGCGCCAATTGCGCTTGATACATAGTTAGGTCAGAGGTGTCTTGTTTAGGTACCTTAGGTACCTTGTGGCCTTATATTTGAATATCAACGTTTGTTGAAACATCACGATTTCTGTTTATGTGCTTTCTTGAGCTTCATCGTCTTGCCCAACATGACATCTTCACTGCACAGCAGGTACTTAGCAGCTATTCCATACTCGCGCTTCAACGAATGACTTGCAGACATGGAACTCTCCCTTGTCTATCCGACTCAAAGTCCATAACCCTAGATACTTACCTAGGTAGTTCAATGGTGATTACGACTTGCCTACCAGCCACATACAATATCCAGGGAGGGTGCAACGACAGCCTCCCTTTTACGAATTTGGACGGGACCCTCACGAATTAATATCGACGCTGTTGTATTAAAGCGACCGCTCCCGGCGACCTTGTTATCAGGGTTTGACCGGCTTGGTCAAAATTTCAGGGTCCTCTTCGCTTCGAGGCTGGGCTCTACTGGTCAAAAAGATTTGTTCCCCCTCGAACTTACAGTAGCTTCCGCGGCTCCGCTGCGGCGGCTAGGAGGCAAGGTTGGGTTTTTCGCTTCCGACGGGTTGGAGAGCGGGAGGCTGGGAAAATCCATGCGGCAAACCGTACATGGAAGTGGCTATTGGAATGTCAGGATGTATAGATATACCAAGGGATAGAGGGATCTTTCAAAATCGGCATCGTTCGATTTTCTAGGGTTTAGCGTTTGTTTTCATTCCTGTCACAATCCAAGGGCAGGCTGGTCATGCCAGTCATGTCAATCATGTCTGACTTCTCCATGCGATATGCGATGACTTGCACTAGGGATGTGCCAGCCTCTTTTTCTCCTTGCTGCCCCTTGCTTTTTGTTCTAGGGGGCTAGAGGGCCTAGGAAATTTTTGATAGAGAAATCAATGATGTCGTGCATTAGAATCTTCACGATCCCTTCTTCTTTCTTGCACTGGTCTCAGGTATCTCAAGTATCTCAGGTATCTCAGTGAATCTTACGGCATACAGTTATTAGTAGGTTAGAGAGGCACTGTGTATGAATATCCCTGACTGGATGCACTGTGTGCACTGTGTGCACTGTGCCCTACAGTGTGCAAGATGCTGCCCTGCTACCCTGATCTATATCCCGTATCCCATATCCCGTTGAACGTGGCAGGCTGCCGATTGGTTCTACTCTTACCCTAGCTCGAAACGCGACGGTTAACAACTTTGAACATTTCTTCACTGTCATGTCAGACTGTCTACCTCGTACATATACATAGTACTGCCTTATCTTTCTATCATTTTCTACACATGTAGGCTTCTAGGCTCCCAACGTATGACAACCGACATATCATGTCACACTACGTCGAATGCCGATTTACTTGCTTTGCCTGCCTAGCAATGCTACCCCTCAAGCGTTTGCATCTTCGCCCGACGTGCTAGGGGAAGCCTATCAATTGCAACCCAGAACGCCACCTAGGCTGCCAGGTCAGAATGAGCCTGTGCTCATGAGGAAACGTGCATTAAATGACTGCGTGAAACTGCACCGAGTCGACGTTGTGTTCCCATCTCATGCGTTGTCGCTGTTTAACAAGCATTCACAGTGAAAGTGTTTATAATAAACAAATAGAGCGCCATGCTTGGTCCCTCAACTTGACGGGTGGCCTTCAATTTATATAAGGCTAGCCAATATGTATGTATGATTGCAAGCTCACAGATAGCAATCTCCCCTAGCCATCGATTTATAATTGTTCTCAATTTTGAACTCCAACGCAATGCATCGTGGCAGAGGATCAAACTCTTACCGCGGACGATGGCGCGGCGGTGGCCAAACCCCACGGCCCGGTGACAGCTGGAATAGGGGTAGAAACTCAACCCCTAAGCCGAAAGTTACCACGCCTCCTACGCCTCCAACTGGCCGCCTGATTGTAGAGATCACGACGGATAATCTTCCCAATCATAACATTCAGGCGGATGATGCAAAGATTAACAATGTCAATTTTGCGGCATCGTACTCGCTAGTAGACCAACATTCATCCAAGATTATCATTCCTGGTAAGCTGTCACCATCTCCAAGTCCTACCCTATAGTATCTAGGGAGCTTAGAAGCGCCCGATGGCGATGTTTACTCGAATCCTAACCCACAATTAGGGCAGCCGGCGACTTGGAAACCGCCCCAATTACCTGCTCAACTTCCACCTGATTACGGTGATTACCTTCGCGACCATAATGGGGCCCGATTCAAGCACCCTCTGCAGCCCACGGTCCAATCCCTCTTTGCTCTGAACAAGAGCTTCGACCCCTCCAATATCGATATCGTAGGCTGTGCCAGTTCTCTAGGGGATATTCTGCGCTTCACCCGGTCGGTCGAGTCAACGTTCAGGTTTGATGTCGAAATGGTTGGAAACACACTATTCATGGTCCGCAACCACCAAAAAGAAGTCATCCCTGACGTTCGTGGATACGGCCATTCTTTTCTCGACAGCTTCACGTCTCACGAAGACAAGTTAAAGAAGACAGAGTCTCATCAGCGCGTCATTTCCTATTCCTTTGGCGGTCTGAAATGCGTTCTACGTTTTGAATGCGACGGATATTTCGCAGATAAAGATGGGGAATTGGATGCGACAGCTAGTGAACTGAAGGACCTCAACCTTCCAAAGACACCAACCTCTAACTTGATCCAGTCGGAGAAATCTGGCAAGGCGGTGCCCCAGGAATCGATCATCGAGATTAAAACAAGATCACAAGCAAAGGGAACCCTCGACATGAATGAGCAACTGCCCCGACTGTGGCTCCGGCAGATTCCCAACCTCATAACAGCATACCACTTCCGTGGGAAGTTTGCAGACGTCCAGGAGCAGGCTGTCAAACAGGACACACTCAGCTGGGAAGCCGAACACGAAGCCGAGCTTCAGTCGTTCGCTTCCATCTTGCGCCAACTAATCGTCGAAGTTAAACGAGCAAGCCACTTGAAGCTGGAGCTCTGCCGAACCGGCTTGGGACCTCTAGAATTGAGGGAACAATCCGGGGTGCAGCGGGAAGCGCTTCCTGCGTATTGGAAGGATAAGTGGGCTGGGGAGTATCGCGAGGATCCCGACGGAGAAGACGGACCCAGTGACACATGTGCCCACAGCGACCGATGTCCGAGTCTTTCTCAGAGCGGAGAGTCTAGCGACACGGAAGGCTCTGGTGGTGACGATGACGATGATGATGATTTCGCGTTGGATTACACGGCTTGCGACTTTACGACTTGCGGATACTGTGGCCACTGTGCATGAAGATAGATATGATATGTAGCATGGAGTAGGTAACATATCAGATCTCCGTTTGCGCTCTCGCTCGCCTGCATAATTATCCCCAAAGGTACTCGCTGGAATCTTCCGCGCAGCTGCATAAAGGCCATATCCAATGATTACTGGTGTTATCCCGTCGTTTCACCAGTGAGGGGGCGGCGCATGGAGCAGCCATCCATTAGGTACCTATGACACCACCTTGAGCTCTAGGCAGACAGTGTAGCCTCATGTGGCCTCGTGTGACTGGTCTGCCTCATGCAACAAACGTGGTATGTACAGACAGGTTAATCAGTAATATGATTATGCAGGTTCCCGAGGACTTTATTGTCAACCCCAGGCCTAAACGAATACCTGTCACCTAGGCACCCCCACGAAGTAGAATGTACTCGAGCGTTTCCCTCTCTTCGACTTCGCGCTTCTGCAAGTACGTAAACTTGTAAGTTTAAGGACCATCTAACCATCTCCTGCCAAATCCCCATTTCATACACACACACACATACACCACAAACACCTATACGCACATCTATACACACAAACAGACACACATCTACACTTGGGCGCAGGCGCACATATAGACACATACGTGTATATACCCTTTGCCCTTCATAATTACTTCCATAATGTCATATCGAGGCAGTCTCGGTCGACGTGCTCCTCAAGGCCATACACCTAATAATGGTCAGGACATCAATTCTCGATCTCGACTACTGAATGGGTTCTTCTATGCGGTGATTGAAGGGCAACGGATGATACGAAAAGTTGACGAGGCCCAGAAATTTTTAGAGTCTATCGTAAACAGAGATGACAAGTCGGACTGCATTGAGAGACTAGTTTCGTCGAAACTCGGCCGGGATGCTCTTCATAAGTCACTTATATCCAGCACCTCAGCCCAATTCCTTAACACATATGTCTCGGACCTCCTACAATGTCTCTCAGACCCCGCTCTGAAGAGAATCTGCGATGGTGAACTCCTAGATCAAGTTCTCTGGGCCATGGTCGACCCCCCGGCGTTCTGGAACACACTCGTCCAGCACTTTAAATCAAAGCAGTTAGAACCCCAAGCTGTAGATGGATTCGCCTGGCTATTGCTGCAGCTGGTGCTTCTGCCATCTGCACAGTCATCGGCTTTCCGACAAACTGCCGAGTCGCTACTCAAAGACCAGACCTTAGATAAGTCAGGTTCTTCGACAGCCCATATTCTATTTCAGAAGATCCGATCATTGGTCCAACAATCGCAGGCCGGAGGGAATCCTGAACTCGTCGACGACTTCGGCCCGGGAGGTCGCCACGACAATGACTTCATCAACTATCATGACATTTGCATCCACCCTACCCGTGCAGAGCTCCAGTCGAAGGAGAGGCCATTCTACATGCAGGCTTCAGCCGCATTTGAATTACCGATCGAGGATCGCGCGTATGCTCAACTTGCCAACCAGTTCCGTCTCCTCAGGGAGGACATGCTTGCCGACATACGTGAGGACTTGAAGAATGCGAAGCGTGCGAACAGTAAACCGGGCAGTAAACCGAGTAAGAAACACATGATGATTACCAATCTCACATTAGAGGAAGTTACCGTGACTTCGGTGAAGAAAGGAATACCGTCTACCCTAGTTCTCAAGTGCGAGCAGGATATCCTGAACATGCCGGGCGCAAGTGTTGAGAAGAGGAAGAAGGAGTTGAACAATAGGCCGGGATTTTTAAGGCATCGCGGCTTTGGCTGCTTAATGCATGGTGGCAGCATCCTTGCCTTCGCAACTCTCGACAGAAACGAAGACAAACTCGCACTCTCACCCCCACACCTCTGTTTGCAAATCACCGATGCGGGAATACTAAGAGAAACTCTGTCGGTCCTTCGAACAAGCACGGTCGATTTCCTGCTCGCGTCCACCCCAATGTTCGCCTACGAACCCATATTGGAGAGATTGCAACGGAAGACTGACGTGGAACTCGAGCCTGACATTCTGATCCACTCCGAGACTCCAATGGAATCAACAATACAGCCAATCGACATCATAGATGCCCTCGAGGAATCCCTGGCTGTCCAGTCTGACTTACAGCAGCTAATCCAGACAACACGGCAGGTTAACCTGGATCCCTCGCAGATCATGGCCCTGGTACATGGTCTAAGGTACCAAACTTGTCTAATACAGGGCCCTCCAGGTATGTGAATATCGAGTACAGTTCTTGTGATTGACATTACTAAGTTCTGATACAGGAACTGGCAAATCCTTAGTTGGTGCCCTCCTAACTAAAATCCTACTTGACACAACGAAGGAAAGATTGCTTGTTTTGTCATATACAAACCATGCCTTGGACCAGTTTATAGAAGACTTGCTAGACATCGGGATTGATGACAACAATATCGTCCGGCTCGGTTCCAAATCCACGGATCGGACCATGCCTCTCTTACTAAGGAATCAGACACCTAATTCGACAAAAATGACAAGGCCCCGATACGACCGGATCAGAGTCCAGGAGGAAAAGTTGGACTCCTTGACTGAGAGCATTGACCAATGTTTTCGGTCATACCGCCAAGAAAAGATACCACCTCTTCAACTGCTACAATACTTGGAATTCTCCGAGGCAGAAGGTCGTTTCTACGACGCGCTCTCCATACCGGAAGCAGCACCTGGCGAGGTCCGAGTAGGTAAAAAGGGAGCACCAATGCGGCCCGACTACCTGTATTCGCGCTGGGTCAATGGACAGAAGGCTGGTCCCTTTACCAAGGATAAACTCGATGCTTCATGCAGTGACATATGGAACATGAAGAAACCCGATCGACTCGCGAAGGTCCAGCAATGGGAGCAGGATATCCACCAAGAAAACACTGTAACTCTCGCAAATCAGATGGCTGAGTTCAACAAGACGCAGAAGATTCTGCAGGGTCTGCGGAACGAGAAGACAGAGCAAACACTGCGGAGCAAGCGCATTATCTGCTGTACTACGACGGCCGCTTCGACGTCCGCTCGAGAAATCCAAGCTGCTGCTCCTGGTATCGTCGTCGTCGAGGAAGCAGGTGAAATTTTAGAAAGCCGTACGTATATTTCAGGTTTCTTTAATCCTTTTCATGGAGCTCCTATTATTGCAGGTATCATACCTCACTACATTACTCCTAACTCTTGATAACTTCCATATACCTCGTGCAAATGACAATCACTAAGTCTAGGTATTACAGACATTCTAGCTGCTATGGGTCCTAGCACGAAGCAGCTTATTCAAATCGGAGATCATAAACAGCTTCGGCCCAAGGTGAAGAACTACAAGCTCACCGTAGAGGCGGGGCATGGCTACGATCTCAATCGTTCACTGTTCGAGAGACTCATACTTCAAGGCCGACCTCACTGTACATTGCTGAACCAGCATCGAATGAGGCCAGAGATCTCTGCCATGATCAGACACAACTACCCTGCCCTGCAAGATGCCAAAGATACCGAAAACCGGCCCCATCTTCTTGGGTTCCAGAGTGACGTCGTCTTCGTCAATCATAATCATCCTGAAGTAGGGATAAATTTCCTTGTCGACAAGCTTGATCAAGGTACAGGATCAAGCAAGCAGAATATCTACGAGGCAGATATGGTCTTGAAGTGTGTCCGTTACCTGGGCCAGCAACACTACAAGACCACGGACATAGTAGTCTTGACTCCTTACCTCGTAAGTCCCTGTCCGAATGCGAACTTGTCTTAGGTACGCAAATCGGTGTGCTGTGAATGCTAATGGTAATAGGGCCAACTCTCGCTGCTTCGAAATAAATTAAGCGAAGACCTTGATCCAGTCCTAAACGATCTTGATTCGCACGACTTGGTCGACGCTGGAGAAATGCCGGCCGCAAGCGCAGAAGTCAACAAGAAGCCTATTCGTCTTTCGACCATTGACAACTACCAGGGAGAAGAAAGCGACATCGTCGTCGCTTCATTGACCCGCAGCAACGAGGATGGGGACATCGGGTTCATGGCTGCCCCTGAACGCTTGAATGTGCTTATCTCTAGGGCCAGAAATGCACTGATCATGATCGGTAGCGCGGATACCTTTATGAATGCAAAAAAGGGGAGCGAGGAGTGGACCCAGCTATTTGATCACTTGAAGGCGGATGGGAGAATCCACGACGGATTTCCGCTCAAGTGCGAGAAGCACCCGGACATGAGACGTATAGCTCGCTCGGTTGAGGATTTCGACCTTTATTGTCCGGACGGGGGGTGCGCGCTGCCATGTAATGAGCTGCTGTCTTGCGGCAAGCACAAGTGCCCGAAGCGATGCCATTTACGAATTGACCATTCGAAAGTGCAGTGCTACGAGGTCATGAGGGACGTTTGCCCTGACAATCACAAACTGATGTGGAACTGCTCCGACAAGGCCCGACCCGCGTGCCAGAGCTGCCGTCGCGAAAAGGAGGAGCGAGACCGCAAAGCTCGGAGGGACAAAGATCTCGAGCTCGAGCGGCAGGCAAAGCAGTTGGCATATGCTAAGCAACTCCAGGCCATCCAAGACGGCATTGCTGCCCAGAGAAAAGCCCTCAAAGATCGCCAAGAAGAGGTCCTCAGACAGCAGACTCTCCAACAGCATAGCGCCGAGCTTTCTCGACTGACAGAACAAGTCAAAAAGCCTATAAAGACGGCCAAGCCACCACAGAGCCAAGCATCTAAACAACAACCAGTCCCTGATGCAGCTAAACCTGTCGAGAATAAAGCTCCAAGTACTGGCTCCGAAGCAACACCTGTTAACGTTTCTGTACCGAGCACAAATGACAACGGAAATGACAAAGACGACGGCGATAGCAACACACCAGAAGCTACACCTGACAGTAGCCACGAGCCCGAGCCCGAGCCCGAGCCTGAGGCCGAGCCTGAGCCCATGCCCGAGCCAAAGGGACCGTCGCCCGCTGAAGCAGATTGGCAACATCAAAAAGACTACGAGAATGCTTCCAATGAATCCCTCGATTCTCTTTTTAAGATGATTGGGCTAGAGAGCGTGAAGAAGGGGTTTTTAAACATAAAGGCAAGAATCGATACATCCCTTCGCCAAGGAGCGGATATCAAGGATGAGCGGTTCGGCGCCGCCCTGCTTGGCAACCCAGGAACAGGTAAGCTCTTGACATGTATATCTTACTGTAGGTTCACTGCTAACGGCGATATAGGCAAAACGACAGTTGCGAGATTATACGCCAAGTTCCTGTCTTCTGTCGGAGCAATTCCGGGAGACCACTTTGAAGAAACTACAGGTTCCCGGCTCGCTAACGACGGCGTAAAGGGCTGCAAGGATCTAATTGACAAGATCCTCAACAACGGCGGCGGCGTATTCTTCCTCGACGAGGCGTACCAGATCGTGTCGAGCAGTTCCTTCGGAGGCGCGCAGGTGCTCGACTTCCTCCTCGCCGAAATCGAGAACCTCACGGGCAAGGTGGTCTTCGTGTTCGCTGGATACCGGAAGCAGATGGAGGCCTTCTTCGCGCACAACCCCGGCATCCCGAGCCGGATTCCCATTCAGCTAGACTTCCAGGACTACGAAGACGACGAGCTCCTCAGGATCGTCAACTTCCAGCTCGAAAAGAAGTATGGGGGCCGCATGAAGGTCCAAGGCGGGCTGGGTGGACTCTATATGCGGGTTGTGGCACGCCGTATTGGCCGCGGACGAGGAAGAGAGGGGTTCGGCAACGCTCGTGAGGTGCAGAATGTGTTGTCGATTCTGCTCGGGCGCCAAGCCGACCGTCTACACCGGGAAAGACGGCAAGGAAAAACACCAGATGACCTACTACTTCAGAAAATCGACCTCGTAGGACCAGAGCCAGCAGCGGAAATTTCCAAGAACAAAGACTGGATCAAGCTTCGCGGCATGATCGGATTGGAATCGGTGAAGCAATCGATCACGGTTCTAGTCGACCGTCTGCAGACGAACTACCAGCGCGAGCTGAAGGAGGTGCCTCTGGTTGAATGTTCGCTAAACAAGGTGTTCATGGGAAATCCCGGGACTGGCAAGACCACCGTCGCAAAGCTCTACGGCAAGATCTTAAAGGCCCTGGGTCTCCTATCCAACGGCGAAGTCGTCATCAAGAACCCAGCGGACTTTGTCGGCGGTGCCCTCGGCCAGTCGGAGAAGAACACCAAAGCCATCCTGGATTCGACCAAAGGAAAGGTTCTCATCATCGACGAGGCATACATGCTCGCGAGCGGCACCTCGGACTCCGGGGGCGCCAGCGACCCGTACAAGACGGCGGTGGTGGACACCATCGTCGCCGAGGTCCAGAGCACGGCGCTCGAGGACCGGTGCGTCCTGCTGCTGGGCTACAGCGACCAGATGACCAGCATGTTCCAGAAGGTGAACCCGGGCCTGACGCGGCGCTTCCCGCTCTCGTCGGCCTTCGTCTTCGAGGACTACGCCGACGGCGAGCTGCGCGCGATCCTCGACCTCAAGCTCCGGCAGCAGGGGTTCCGGGCGTCGGAGCCGGCGAAACAAGTCGTGCTGGAGGTTCTGGGGCGCGCGCGCAACCGGCCCAACTTCGGCAACGCCGGCGAGGTCGACATCCTGCTCGACCAGGCCAAGGAGCGGCAGCAGAAGCGCCTGTCCAAGTTCCCGGGGGCCAAGAACGTCGACCTCCTGGTCCCCGAGGACATCGATCCCGACTTCGACCGGGGCGAGCGCGCCGCGACGAATATTCGCATGCTATTCAAGGACGTGATTGGGTGCGAAGATGTCGTCGAGCAGTTGGAAGGGTACCAGCAAGTCGTCCAGAATATGAAAGCGATGGACATGGACCCCCGCTCCCAGATTCCCTTCGGGTTCCTCTTCCGCGGACCGCCAGGTAAGATTTTCCGCCCTTCTCAGTGCACGTGCTAGGTAGACTAACAGATAGTGTCTAGGGACCGGCAAGACTACGACTGCCAGGAAGATGGGAAAGATCTATTACGATATGGGGTTCCTGGCGGAGGCGACGGTAGTCGAATGCTCGGCGACTGATATCATAGGCCAGTATGTGGGCCAGACCGGGCCCAAGGTGCAGGATATGTTCAACAAAGCTCTAGGGAGAGTCCTCTTCGTGGACGAGGCGTATAGACTTGCGGAAGGCCACTTCGCCAAAGAGGCAATGGACGAGATTGTCGATTGCATGACCAAGGAGCGCTTCCAGAATAAGCTTGTCGTCAGTAAGTACATTCCACGGATTTCCTTTTTCGCCCCTGTTGTACCCAGTCCGCGTGGGCGGGCCTCTGAAAATTACTGTAGCTGACTTGAAATACTACAGTCCTCGCGGGTTACGACAACGACATCAATAGACTAATGAGCCAGAACCCCGGCTTAACTAGCAGATTTCCAGAAACAATCTCCTTCGACAACCTGCCACCACGCCATTGTCGGGACCTTCTCCTGCAGTGTCTCCAGAGGAAGAAGCTAGACGTCAGCGGCCTGGAAGCCTCACCCACTCTAGACGGCAGGCTCCTGAGCCTATTCGGCACGCTCGCGCAGACCCCGTCGTGGGGCAACGCCCGCGACATACAGACCCTAGCGAAGTCGGTCTTCTCCAAGATCATGAAGTCCAAGACGCCGGATCCGAACCGTACCGTGCCGGAGGGCCTCGTCTTGGACGCCATCAACAAGATGATCAAGGAGCGGACCGAGCGAGCCGCAGCTGTCAACTCGGGTCCGCTTTCATTCCCCTTCCATCCCCTTCAGCAGCAGCAGCAGAAGCAGCCGCCGCCGCCGCCGCCCCAGATCGCAACCACTACGACCACCGCGGCAGAAGCAACCCCAGATGAGCAGGAGCAAGAGAAGGAGCCCCCAGCCACGGACGAGGACGGGCCCAAGAACCCGCCGTCCGGCAAGTCCGGCAGCATCCGAGACGCCGGGGTCTCGGACGCGGTGTGGGAGCAGCTAGAGCAGGACAAAGCAGCCGCCGAGCAGCGCCAACGCGAGCTCGCCGCAGCGCGGGAAGAGGCGGCCGAGCTGGAGCGCGAGATACGGCGGCAGGAAGAAGAGCTGAAGCGGCAGAAGGACGAGGCGGCGCGGCGCGAGGTGCTGCTCAAGCTGGAGGCGGCTCGGATGGAGCGGGAGCGCGCGGAGAGGGCGCGCAGGGAAATGGAGGAAAGGCTGCGTAAGGAGCGGGAGGTGCAGGCCCGGCTGCAGAGGATGGGGCGCTGCCCGATGGGGTACGACTGGATCGCGCAGGGGGGCGGGTATAGGTGTGCTGGGGGCTCGCATTTCTTGGGGAATGGGGAGTTAGGAATTTGATATCGTCATCGAGACAGGGGTTTCGTGTGACTCAGGCACAAAGATCAGATGTGTTGGACAGAGGGCTGTCCTATGAAGATATATCTACCTGGTTGTTCTCAGGTGTCGTATGGTGCTTCGCTTATTAATATTACTGACAACCACAGAGGTTCTACATTCTGTTGATGCGCGTTCGTGTTGCGTTCTAAGATCATGCCAAGTATAGTTAAGCCGCCCTACCAGCCCTGACTTTATGACGGGCCCCATCTAGCGTGGACCATTAGAGCATAGAGGGCTCGTTTCGAATCAGCTCAGGGTGAAAACCGTCATCGATAAGAACTGTCGAATATGAGTTGTAATTTTCGGTGTACCCCTATTCCGAACCTAAGGGGGTAAGAAAAAATAAGCCGCTGCCGTCTTTATTTCTGCCAAATACAGGAGGTACTGGAATTTACGTTTGGTGTGGCTTCTCTAAAGACGATGAAATAGTGATGATCCAAATGATGGAAAAATACCACGCGCGCAAACGGAGTGAAAGCAGCTCCTTCAAGGACGGTTGTTGATTTTGATGTGGGTATCGAACCTGCAATGTGTATTATGACAAGGCGGATGTTACTTCTGCGATATAGGCTTGGAAAGTATAAGTGAAACGAGCCATTGTAATCTATAGCGGTAGCTACGATGCTGTAAACTTTGGAGTGATGAGCTTTTCTCTAGTTCTGCTCCCTTTAAATGTCGGTTCTTCTCCTGTTCAACATAAACTTCATCCAAGGTGTCCCACATACACATTCGATCGTTTATCAACCACATAATCGTTAGAATATCTTGACCCGAATCACTCGCTCAAACATCAATGATGATTGATTCTATCGCGAGCGCTATCTTTGATTTAAAACATCTTACTACGTAAGTTACACAACCTTCAAGACTCGGATCAAGAATATCGAGGCCAGCAAGCCTATAGTTGGGCCAAAGCTTGCCATCTCTCCACTCCATCTTAATTACTAAATGAACAGCGTACTTAGCCTCGGGCCACCTGTTCAGCTCTCATGTCCGCCCAGCACATGGGCTGCTTGAGACCAGGATCAAGCCCACTCCTCTCCTTGCCCGGCCACTCTAACGCGGGCACCTCAAATCTGGCCCCGAGCTAACTCTTAGACCTAGCCTCTACCCTTATGTTAGTGAACCTATGATACATCCCCATAGAAACGTGCTTGTTTATTTCTAACATGGTTTAGTATAAGGAGTCGACGAATACGCCTCGTCGGGAATAGACGATGCGTTACATTGATTGACACTGCTGGTTATGGTTGTCAAAGGGTATCCCGGGCACGTTAAGAAATACTCCAAAGATATTCCATTCCGTAAAATGCTTTAAAGTCCGGAATTCCCCTTGCCAATCTGACTCGCCTTCGTCACCAACTCCCCAATTGCGGCCACGGATCTTCCTCCCATTATGTCAAAGACCGGCACCTCGGCGGCAAACTCCTTCGCAATCCAGTTTCTCAGTTCTACCGCGACTAGGGAATCCACCCCGAACGCGTGGAGCGGCTGCTCCGTATCCACATCCTCAGCCTGGATCGACAGCGCGCGAGCTAGCTTCAGTGCGAGTGAGCGCACAGCTACTTTGGACCTCTCTTCGACCGATTCGGCTTGCCGAAATAGCAGCGAGAAATTGATCTGGTTTCCAGCCTGCGACGTAGGCAGCATCTTTCGAGCCTGGCTGAAGTGAGCAAAAAGAGGGCGCTGTAACATTCCAACTTCGACCTCCTTGCCGTGAGTAAGTAGGTCGACAGGGGTTGTGACACCCATTGTGATCTGATGCTTTTGACGATAAGGTGGGTTTCGCGTCGGATCACAGCACATGTCTAAAGCGGCCATCAATTCCTTCTCTTCAATCTGGCCATATCCTAAGTAGCCTTCAAAAGTTTGTCGAAGCGCCTCAGTTTCCGCGACGAAACCGATGTCGCGCATTAGTCCTAGGTCAACGGAAACTGCTTTCTGGCCATGCTGGACACGATACCTGGCCAAGGAATCTTGAAATGTGCAGCCGGCGGCGTAGTTTGCCTGACTAACATTCCCGACTACGCCGGCGACTGACGAGAGCATGATGAAAAAATCCAGGTCGGCGGGAAGAAGACTGTGAAGATTCCACGAAGTCTGAACTTTCGACAGTGCAGTGCGTTGCCACTGAACGTAGCTCATGTTATCGAAAATCGAATCCTAACTCGGGTTAGATATACCTTCTATAAAGCCCAAAGCTAGAGAGTTCCTGCTATGAAACCTGCCTCCCCGGTAAGGGGGATGGTCACTTACGTTGAGAACCATAGCCGCATTAATGCATCCTCGAATAGGTGACATTGTTCTGTCGTACTGCTCTAGCACTCGAGAGAGTGCCTTCGCCGACGAGACATCACATTTTGGCGTTACAACCTCGACGTTGTTTTTGGTAAGTTCATCGACGAGGTCATGAGCTGATTGAGATGTACACCCCGATCTAGACAGGATGATTAGGTGTTTTGCCCCTTTCGAAGCCATCCACCTAACCATAGATCGGCCGATTCCACCTAGACCGCCCACAACAAGGTACGTGGCATTCTCGTTGAACGTCCAAGTGCTGCGGTATTTGATATGTTTCTAATAAATGTCAGTCATTGCTTAACATGAGCAGCTGGTTCCTTATTCGTACCTGTACTTGAGCATACGGATCGATTTTAATAACAATTCTTCCCGTGTTCTTCCCGCTTTGGAAATATCGAAAGGCATCTTCTACAGCCCACACGTCGAATGTATGCAATGGCTGTGGATGCCGAATCCTTGTATCTCTGGCCAGTTCCATTATCTTATGTAATAACTTCCTCGCCGACTCTTTCCGGTGGGAGAATGTATGGCGGAGGTCTACAGACGAAAAGGACAAGTTATTTGCAAACCGCTCCATCGGTAACGATGCGTTTGCGTTGATATCGGCTTTGCCAATCTCGATGAAGCGGCCGTAAGGGGCGACGCAGTCTAACGACGCACGCAGACCCTCGCCGACCAGTGAATTCAACACCACATCCACGCCATAGCCGTCCGTTACGCGCATAACACCTTTGGCAAAGCTCAGGTCTCTGCTGTAGAAAATGTGGTCTTCCGGGATATGGTAGTGATCCATAAGCAGCTTCTTTTTGTGGTTGTACCCGACAGTTGCGAATATCTCGGCACCGATCATTTGCGCCACTTGGATGGTTAGCTGACCCGTCGCGCCGGAGGCCGCGTGGATAAGGACCTTCTCGTTCGTTTGCAGACGCCCGAGCTCCACCAGGGAATACCACGCGGTAACTCCGGGACTAATTACTGCGCATGCTTCTTCGAAGCTGACGGAATCCGGAATCTTTACCGTGGCCCACTCGTCGGAACGGGGGTAGGCCCGCATACAACCAACCGCGCACATACAGACTCGATCGCCAGGTTGAATCGAGCTGCAGCGGGAGCCGACTCTCGTCACGGTACCCGCACAGTCTGTGCCAAACCCATCTTCCTGTAAGCGTCCCAATGCGCCGAACATGTCGCGAAAGTTGACTCCCCAGGCTCTGGCCTCGATCTCGACTTCAGAAGGTCCGAGTTCGGTGTAGTAGTCCTTATCTTCCACGAATTGCAGCGTTTCAAGCGACCCACGGCTTCCGATATCAAGCTTCAGTGGTGGTCCATCGATCCATGAACCATTTTGCTCCTGGGAGTGGAGATAGGAATTCACGTCTCTGTTGGCTTCCATCTCTTCAACAAGTCTTCCAGTCAAGATCTTCCCGCCTCGAACTACGTACTCGACTTCGGGCGAGAGCTTTCGAAATGCGGTATTGAAGACCTTGCAAATGATATCGATGCGAGCTTCCATGCCCAATGTCGCATCTTCGAAGGAGAGCGAGACCAGGCGTTTGCTGTTGAACTCCGACCGAAGCGTCCGAAGTAGGCCATCTTTCAGCCCAGGATATGGTAACAGTACTGAGTCTGGTTCATCAGAGACGTCTAAGGAAGATACCCAAAGCAGGCTTTTCGACTGCTGTATGCACCCCTGAATGAGCCTAAAGGTGGTCTCAGACATCTGGCTCAACACAGACATTCCCATATCACCAAGGAACAGAACGCAAGTGCTTTCTGATATTTTTTGGTCTGCCAATTGCGCAATAGTTATGATTGTTGGTTGTTCGCCATCAAACAGATCAATAGCCTCGTTAGCTACTGATGATGCTACGCTTAACTGGTAGTCGTCGTCGTCGTTCACAACGATGAGGGTCCTCGGGCCTTTTACCCAAAGCTGCGCGTTGTCCAGGGCCGTGGAAACGATAAAGCTTGCGTAATGCGCAGCGTCGTCCCGGTAGTCTCTTATGATCATATCGTTTCCCGAGAAACCGTTCTTTCTCAGCAGCGCATCCCATTCGGCCCCCGTAATCGTAGGACACCCTGCGCGAAAGTCTTCTTCGCTGCGCCACCAACCGGGCAGTATGCCGAAGCCGAAGCTCATTACGAAGCAGTCGGGCGCGGTGGTTTCATGAAATACCAGGTGGCCTCCTGGCCTTAACGCGCGTCGAAGGTTCTCCAGGGTAGCAGTGAGGTTACTGGTCGCGTGCAACACACCTCCAGCTATGATCATGTCATAGCTGCCCGGATCGAACCCCTGTGTAGTGATATCTTGTTCGAGGTCCAGGAGTTTGTACGTCATACGATCTTGGTGTTCCACAAACTGCTGCCGGGCTTCTTCGAAAAAAGCCGGAGAAATGTCGGTGTAAGTGTATTCGGCAAAGGCAATTCCCCCCGTGCGTTCCTCAAATCCCTTGAGAGCTGGGAGGATGCGGCTGGTAAGGCTGCCTGTGCCCGCGCCGACTTCTAGTATTTTCTGGGTCGGAGTTTGATGTGCTGATAGTTCCAGAAAGGAGATGAGTCTCTGGTCGAAGACGCGATTGTAGAATTCGAAATACACATCTCGCGCTCGAGAGCCGGAGAAAAGGAATTCCAGGGCATCAATCTCGCCGCGCACGATAGACCGCAGGTTTCGAGCCACATCGATGAACAGTCCCCAAGAAGGTCTCCTCCGTTTCAGGTCTTCAAGCTTATCGTTCAACTGCTCTTCGCTGACTTCGATGGTCAACTGGCTTGGCACTTTATGAACCTGTCTCTTGATCCAAGAGACGTATTTTTCCATGTGCGGTGGTGCCTTGGACCATTCCTCCGGCACTAGACTGTGGGCATTGTGTGCAAGGACCGTTCGTAAGGCCCACTCCAGTTGGGTACAGTACTCGACGGCGCTGCTTTCATCCCGGAAGTCGTCGTCTATAGCGCAATGCTGACGTAGCTGGTCCGGACTCAATAGAGATAAGTCAGGCTTCCAGTCGATACTGTGAAATAGCTTCCTACTACTATCGCTTCTCGTTTCTGGACCCACTATGGGTAACATTTCTAAACGTTTGACATGGCAAAGGGGGGACCCTTCGTCTGCCAACGCGGTGAATGAGCAGTCCAGCCCTTTTATCGTTGCCTTGAACTTTGATGTCGTCAGCATTCGGATTTGGTTCGTGTGCGGATACTGCCACCCCGACGCAGATATCCAGGTATCGTGGAGCTTATGGGGAATTATGGTCGGCAGCTTATCAGACATCCCATTCGATGGGGCCGCAAAGCATACTTGACAAGCAGCATCGAGCACGGCGGGATGGACTATCCCATCGAACGGTTCGGTAGGGGGGCCCACGTCCACCCGCGCCACACCACGTTCGCCGCCATCCCAGCCTATTTCTTCAGCTAGCGAGAAAGCTTTGCCGTACTTGAGGCCTTGATCGTGGTGCCACTTGTAGAAGCTTTTCTCGCTTATATGGTTGGTGCACGCGTCTTTTGCGTCCTCGTAATTGCCAACGAGGGCTTGGGCGAAGGCACGAGCCTCATTTCCGCCATCCACCTCCGTCGAGGGCTCTTCATACTCGGTGTGTATTAAGGCCTTGAAGCATTCGCTCCAATGGCCGCCGACCAGAGCGAACACTCGAACCTCGGACCGCCGTGAGGTCTTCTCGTAGGGCTGTTGAAGCGGGCGCAGTTTGGTCATGACTTCGGTCTGACCCTCCGGCCTGACGATGATTGGGTTTGAAAAGGTCGCCTCTTTTATGAGGTAGGCTGAGATGGCTTCAGGGGCTTGGGACGTCTGCCGCACGGCTTCCAGTGCCATAGTGAGTGTTCCGGTGCCCGGGAAGAATATGGTGTCGCCGACAACATGATCCGCAATCCACGGGATTCTTTCGACGCTCAGATAATTGCGCCATTGAGGCTCCAGCGGGTTCCAGTCCGTGGTTGGGATGCCCAATAGGCTGCCGGCGACTGACTTCCGGAGGCGCCATTCGCTGCTGAGTCGGGACTCGTAGTAATATAGCTGCGAATGGTCGAACGGGTACTCAGGGATATTCACTAGAAATGGTGCTGGTCGCTTCTGGGTCTCTTGTCGGTTGGCTGACGTGATAGAGACAGCATAGCCTCTCGAAAAGAGGCGGCCAGCCGTATTCAACACAGTTTTCACCGGCGAGTCAAATCTGGTCATAATAGACGTATAGCTGTAGCCTTTGCTACCAAGGACTTGGCCAAGAGTGTCGCAAATGGGTCTCCGCAACGCCCCATGCGGTCCGATCTCAATGTACTCAGATATCTGCTTGTTATCTACTTTGGGTGCCACCACCGCGAGATACTGCAGCGCGTCGTTCAGTCTCACAGGAGACACTAGGTTATCGACCCAATATTGACCGTCAGATGTGGTCGTGTAAGAAATTGGTTGGCCGGTTACGGATGAGACCATCAAGACGTCCTCGCCGGATGGTATTCCAGGGTCTAATATCCCTAAACACGAGAGGTACTCGGCAGCTATAGCTTGCATAATTGGTGAGTGATACGCGATTCCTATTTTCAGTTTCTGTGCGAAAATTCCGTCTTTGTCGAGATAAGACTTGAGCCTATCAATCTCGGAGTCGTATCCAGAGATGGTTACGTTGAACGGGCTGTTGATACAAGCGACATACATCTCCGAGCCAAGAGAGAATCTCTCCAAGTAAGCATAGGCGTCGCTCTCCGAAAGGTTGACAGACATCATAGCGCTCGGCCTCGACAGGGAGGAAATCAGCTGCCCGGCTAGCCGGCCTCGGTGGTAGGCGACCTTGCAGGCAGATTCGAAGGAGAGGGCACCGGCCGTATACGCCGCAGCAATTTCCCCAGAGGAATGGCCTAGAACTGCAGCTGGCTTGATGCCAAAGCTCCTCAAGAGCTCCACGAGGGCAATCTGGATAGCGGTACATAGGGGCTGGCTGAGCTCGGGTCTGTTGATATTTTCTCCGGTTTGAATTTCCTCTGCTTCCAGTTAGCAAGCTTCGACCCGAAATGCGCAATTCTTGCTTACGCACCTAGCAATGTCCATTTAGCCCCCAGTTTTTGAAATACGCTGCTGGCCCTACCCATTACGTCCTCGAAGACGGGATATTGGAGCAGCTCCAGGCCCATCTTAGGGTGTTGCGCGCCTTGGCCGGTGAAAACAAACGCAAGGCCCGGGTTGCGCGCCGAGCGAATAATGTTAGACGTAGAGGCGTTTAAGAGGGAGGCGGAATCAGGCGCGGAGCCCGGCTCTACGAGGGCAAAGGATCTCCATGTCATAGGGCTCCGCCGAGCAGCAAGTGTGTAAGATAACTGGCGTAGTAGCTCTTGAGAGCCGGCTACGTGCGTTTCGTAATAGCCGGCGTTGCGTTGCAGCATTCGCTTCAAGGCGGCTTCATCCTTTGCCGACCATACGAGGATCTGGTACTTGGTGGCCGACTTGTGTATCTCTGGAGTGGTTGTCTCACACAATTTTTGCACGGGAACTTCATTAGTTTGGGCGGCATGCGTATAGTTACCCTCTTGAGATGAATCAGGATGGCCGTTTAGAAGCCGCGCAGGGTTCCCGGATAATACAGCGGTGGACACTCCGTTCATCACCGCAACCTCTCTAGTGTTCCCGTTAGTCAAAGTCTTCTTGAGTATAGACCTCTCTTTGATAAGGCCAGGGGCCACTGGCGATATTGAAGTGCAATGGAGCCCTTCGATACCAAGTTCTCGAAGGGTATGGTATGCGTCATCCATGATGATGTGCCCGTTGGAACCCCCGAAGCCAAATGAGTTGATCGAAATGCGACGAAGACCGTCCGTTGGCCACGAAATGCAGGACGTTGGAACCTAAGGCGATCAGCTTCCGTGATAGATAGAATCGGAATAATGGGTTTACTTGGATATTGTAAAACTTGGCATTGATGCTAGGATTCATTTTCTCGAACAGCGGATTAGGCGGTATGATGCCCTTCTCCAGGATCATGATGCATTTGAGTATGCCGGCAAGACCACTACCCCCCTCGAGATGGCCAATATTGGCTTTTATAGACCCACTATCCATTAAATTAATAGCTAGGACACGTTTACAATGAGGGGAATACTGACACATAGAGTGGCTCTGTGGAAGAACGACTCGCTCTGAAGACACGTCCCAGAGCATTAAGTTCGCCAGAGTCTCCGACCTGGGTTCCAGTGCCTTAAATGCCCAATTAGAATATATCGGGCTACGCAAAGGAAAGGAATACCTTACCATGAGCCTCTACATATCGTGTAAGTCCCAGTTCAAGGTGACAGTTCTTGTACACTTTTCGGATCAGCTGCTCTTGCGCGGCGGAACTTGGCTGAGTTATGCCGGGTGTACGACCGTCCTGGTTCGACCCGGTCGCCCGGATGACAGCACGAATCATGTCTCCATCCCGTACCGCGTCAGAGAGCGTTTTAAGAACCACGACGATAACTCCTTCTCCTCTCGCGTAGCCGTTGGCGCGGTGGTCGAAGCTGTACGAAAGGCTGTCGGGAGACAGAAAATTCATATTCGTCATATAAAGGGAGTTCTCGATCGTTAGAATGACGTTGGATCCCGTAACAAGTGCCTGTCAACCAGTTAGATACTTATACCAGCTTGCTCCTAGGGGTCAAGAAATACCATCGAACTCTGGCCACTTCGGAGTGATTGACAGGCGAGATCCATCGCAATCATGCTGGTAGAGCACGCGGTGTTGAGCTGAATACTTGGACCCTTTAGATCAAAGTACCAACTGAGCCGATTAGCCAGGATAGCAGGTGAGGATCCCGTAGCGGTATTGGTTGGCGCATTGTCCGGGTCTTTCGCAATGACCTTTATATAGTCATCCGCCATAGACCCGGCGAACACTGCCGTATCTGTTCCTGCGACTCTCTCAGCGGGGATCCCGGCTTTTAATCATTAGCTTTGGTTACGAAAAAGTGCTAATAACTATAGACGGATGACACACAGTTTTCCAAAGCATGATACGAGGTCTCCAGTAGCAAGCGCTGCTGCGGGTCCATGGAAGCCGCCTCTTTGGAGGTAATTGAGAAAAAGGGGGCATCGAAGGCAGCTGGATGCTCTTTCATGAAATGCCCTCCTCTCGATTTGACCTTTATACTGCAGTATTAGCTGTCGAATTCATCTGAGGAGCTGGATGGCCATACCGTGTTGGTCGTAGCTGAAGTTGAATGGTAGAAAGCATCGACGTTGGCTCGTGATTCTGGCCAATCCGTCATGACGTTTCTACCACTTTCCAACATATCCCAGAGGCTAGAAGGATCTTCTACGTCCTGGGGCAGCCTGAACGAGAAGCCTATGATAGCAACTGGCTCCATGATGCTGGAACTGTAACCTAGGGGATGATCTGATGTTCGTAAAGGGGTTTGAGATTTCAAGAACAGAATGGTTACGCTGAAAGCGTCGGATGCCACACGCCTACGTATAAGTCATGATAATAAACAACGCCGGAGGCAATATATACACAAATATATATCATTCGAATATTTTTCTCTACCATAGAATCGAAGCCACCCGTGCCGTAGTTAGAACAGCCTGCAGCCAACAGGTCGTTAGGCTCATGTCGTCCTCGGTGATAATGACATTGTCACACCCTCTCACCTGTTGATTGACTGCACCGCAGATATTCACAGCCTTGGAAGATAGATAGATGCCTGCGAACTCGAGGCGCAAAACCGGGACTGAAACAGGGTACCACCTAACTATGCAACGCGTAAGGGTAATATTTTTCTAAACGCCTTATAGGCCAGTCTGGATTTTGGGGGCGGAATCATCTCCATTATGAGGTTGAATTCGCGAGTGGTACATCGCAGGTTGCGCTGAATGGAGCCTAAGAACACAGTCTTTCTGCCTACTACTTTGTGAGTGGTGAATAATGACCGTCTATACGACGTAACTAACGTTGCGAGACAAAGTAACGGAAACAATCAGTCGCCACGGATAAGATTCGTCCAGTCCAGACAGCCAGGGCCAAGATGTGATCATCCGATGCCTGCCTTAGCGGCGTAGCAAGATTCAGTGTAACAGTTCTATGTAGATTGCCTGCAGATCGCTGTAGCGCCGGCCCGCGCCCCCAAGCTGAAAGTGACCGCTACGAAATGCGGGGGAGGTATACCGTTTGACCGTGACGAGGGTCTTTTGGATCGTGATGCCTGTAGAGCTTGCTCGCTGATTCCCATGTCTACCTACTTATTAGACGGTCACCAAGTATACCAACCTAAGGTACGCTTTTTGACATGAGGCTGCCATGTCAAGCTTAGTAGGATCACTGAGATGCTAGATATGTTATAATGTTACACAAGGTACCTAGGTATCTACCTACGTGTAGTCTTTCTCAACCTTGAACACTAGCATCCACAGGCACTTATTGCGTAAACATTTAATATGATAGCCAAGTATCTATGTATTATTGTTTGTTGTTTGTAGTATTGATAATTATGGGCCTCTAGCATAGGTCGTAAGGGGCTACATACCAAGTAAATATGTAGCAGGTGATTACATCTAGACGGCTAAGTCGAGCGACTACGCATTCAGGCACTGAAGCTCATGGTGTGGACGCTTCACCCCTACCGGAATGCGTCTCCCTTGCACTTCTTCTCCACGTCACGTCTAATAAGAGGGAAAAGAATGCTTGCGAGCAAAGCAAGCAACGAGTCCACTATTCCCCACCCTCTCTTAGGTGACGACCCCAGCCCGCTCGCCCAGAGAAACTGAGGTTCTAGCCTCTTGTCCGTGACAGCAAAGTCGTTGCTTGCCACCGCCGCCACAATCTCCGGCGCTATCTTGGCCGCATATGGGAAGTGCTTCTCCAGAGTAGCGAGATCGGTAGCCGTTGTACCCTCAATCCGCTTGCAGAGGTCGGGTTTCATCTTCTGCTCCTCAAGGAATGTCTGCGTGATGTAGTTGTGGGCAAAGATGCACTGCACGGCGTAGGTAGATTTCGGGCCAGAGTACCGCATGACTTCGAGCCGCATCGTGTCTGCCAGGGCACGTTGGGCTGCTTTGGCAGCTGGAGCAGGTCAGTTTAAGCCTCAGGTCTGATGATGGAAAAACGTACTCGAGTATGCAAGATATCCCGGTACTGGTACGAGGGAGGCGGAGCTGTTCACAAAAATAATCTTGCGAAGTTTAGGACTGGGTGGGATTTCGGCATTTGCATCGTCTTGTATCCATCTTTTTAACACTGCCTGGGCTGGGTATAGGCTGGAATAATAGTTGTTTGTCATGCAGCGCTCAAAGACCTGAGGCTCAAGGTCGACCAAAAAGCCGCATTCTGTAGGCGTGCCGCCGGCGACGCAATATAGCACGTCGGGAAGTTGAGGCTGGGAATCGAGGATCGAATGAGCCTATTTCGATTGTCAGAAGAATGAAACGGATAGGGAGAGCGATATAGACACGGACATTAGAAGCAATCCCCATGTCGCCAGCTACGGCATTGATAATTTGTGACTCGACATGTCTAGCTGCGAGGATCTCATTTCTGGCCTCATCGAGAAGGCCTTGCTTGCGACCGAAGATTGTAATATGGGCGCCTGCCATGGTGAGAAGCTTATCGGAATGGACTTGGTTTAGTCGTTTCGCGACATACCTTGACCTGCCATCACCTTGGATATCTCCCTTCCAAGCCCCCCAGAGCCTCCAACGACAAACACGGTCTATTTACCAGGTACATTAGCATCTGTATTGAGCAAAGCGCATAGCAAGATATCTTATTCCAACTCACCTTTCCATCGAGCTCATTTGCACTTCCCATTGTTGCAAAACAAGAAAGTCGCTTGATGGCGCTCGGGATGGTGAGTGAATGGCAGGTGGAGTTGTAGGTGCCAGGCAAATAGGAGGTATGTTTCTTAGACGCGACCCCGCATAAGCCACTTTCAGGGGCGGAGGGTTGTTGGTCACACTATTCGATTCAGGGGCTAACAGTTATAATGATACGGAGATAGAATTCGACAGTTTTATACCAACCAACACCCGTTTCGTTACAAGTAGGAAAATATTTAAGTACTACGATGTATGAATTCATTGGCTTGGCTGTATAAGCTCCTGTTTGATTCGAAAATTAAATGGCACATGCTGATCTGATAACTGCTGGGCAATCGGTCTAGAAAAAGTACCCAGGTACATAGTAGAACTAACACTTGATATGATGCCGTTGGGGTTGGGGGCGATTCTTGGCACTATCGTACCACCTTGGCTGCTTGGCTGCTTGGCTGCATTCTATTTTTCAACGCGGTACGGGCCGGATCACGGTGCATGTCAGCCTGCTTCAAATTGGAACAATCTGCTTAACGTAACGGTAATAGGGCTATAGTCTCGCATGCGCCTCTCAGCCGCAGCGGGTGCAACACGCAGATCACCCAGCTTGCATCCACATCGGACCGGAGGAAAAATGGAAAGGTCTCGACGGGTAGGTCGTTGGTCGGTACACCGCAGAAGGATCTTGAGGTATCATTTGGATGCTGGTGTGCGGCGAAAGCTGGCTGAAGCAGCGCAGTTGAGTTAGTGGTGTCAAGCGGGGATTCTGCCTCACACGATATCGATCCCAAGCCAATATCGGCAGTCAGCCTATGACAACTGGTAAGAAAAGAAGGGAAAATATAGTAGCATCATCCGTCGATCTTCTAAAAGCATATGTCCAACTAGCTGTTCCAATCTACTTCCCCCACCGTTGAATATCATCACTTCGCGCAACCACATCGATCATTCGTTATTCACTAATCTACTATCTCTTACCATGGCATCTGACGAAGAGCAAGCTGCATTCATCGAGGCTCTTCTCGAAGGTCCCTCGATGGAGCCGCCAGCTGGAGTTGACCCAAATTTTGATGATCCCGGTGGTAATCATACCATAGGGTACGCCATTATTATCTTGGGGTCTACGCTTGCAACCATGGCCATTCTCTTGCGGTTGTGCTCCAGGGTCATCCTAAAGAGAATCAAAATTGAAGATGCCTTGTTTATTTCAGCATTAGTTTGTCTAAGCGAGAATGACCCGATACTAGGATGAAGTACTGACCTCCCCAATCCCAGGGTCTTTATGCTGGGCACCAATACGTTTTCTACGAAATGTCAATATTCCCAGGTCTCTGGGTCCATCAATGGAACTTTCAGCTAAAGAACATCTCACACATTTCCTATGTGAGTCCATTATAACATATTAATCCAAAAAGGCTAAGGCTAATCGAGAAGAACATTCACATTGGCTCGGTTTTCTATGGCCTCACAATAATGTGTCTCAAAGTTGGTATTCTACTGGACTGGGTGCGCATATTTTGTCCCGTTGGTACTCGCAATGCCATGCTCTGGATATCCCATGTCATCATATGGGCGAACATAGCATTTTATGGCATTGGGACCATGGTGGAACTATTCCAGTGCACGCCCCGCGAGAAGATCTGGAATCCGCTGTACGAAGGAGGGAGCTGTCCGATGAATATGCACGCTCACAATTTCGCCTCCGGAATATTCAACATCATATCAGACCTCGTAATTCTTGCTGTACCCCAGAGCATCATATGGAAGCTCCAGATGTCGACATCGAAGAGGATCGGAGTGTCCCTACTCTTCACGATTGGAATCTTGTTAGTAACTAAGATATATGTCATAGCTACCTGTGGCCTTCCGCTAATATTTCCTTCTAAAGTGCCTGCGCATGCGCAATAGCTCGTCAAGTTCTTATCAATACACTAATCCGTTCCGACGATGTCATTTATAACATCTCTTCTCTTGGTTTGTGGGACGTTGGAGAAATTACGGCTGGGTTCATGATCGTGGGCATCCCTTCACTTCCTCAAGTCGTCAAGAAAATCCCCTTAACCGAGTCTGTGGTGTCGCTTGTCCGGATTTTCACACGCAGCACCCACAGTGACCTTCATAGCACTCCCAAACAGGAACTCCCGTTATGGATGAAACCCCGGGGGCAGAAAGCCCCCCGTCACTGGGATTCTATAATTACGGATGAATACAACATGAGCTCGGTGCGCAGCACTGATTCTACTGTCGGTCTCCGTCGAAATGTCGAGGAAGTGCCGCAATAGATGAGGGCTCGGGATGGGACATGAAGCTCGTGGTATAAGCTTGAGTCAACGGTGGACTAGTTTGGTACTGTACTTTAGAGACTAGAATTTAGATATTCTTATACCAATTATTCGCAAAGGTACTTTTCCATCTGGGCGACTCGTTGGAGAGAGGCATTAATTTGGTTACTGTGATAAATTGTTATGAGTAAACAATTCACGTCATAAGGCCAACTACACGATAAGGGTTAAGGAAATAAATTTGTTGCACGAGGAGTTACTTGCACACCGAGGCAACCCCTTTCCCTCCGCTCTAGCCCCCATCCCAGACGATAAACCACCTAGGCCAACACCAATCGTGAGCCAAGAGGCTTCTCGTCCTTTACAGCTGCTATGCTGAGCCCTTCTCATATCCATCAGACCATGTCTTTGTACGACTACAGTTACTTTGGTGTGCTCTCCCTACCTAAGAAAACTTAGGTGGGTGGCCCGATGCCAAGTCTGCCCACAGAGCCAAGAGGTCATCGCCAAGGTAGCCTGCAGGACCCCCTCCCAAGGCAGCCTGATTGATGATCAGGATCTTAGCATGCCTTACCACCGTTTATTTATCTATTTTGTGATATTGATCGGCTGCTGGTTCGAATCCTTCCTATCGAAAACTCAGTAACCTATCGAGGGGCAGACCTTCTGTTGTTCACCAACGATGCAGATGCACGTCGGATGTTGCCTGTACGTGACATATATATATGAGGAGGTGCGTAGGCACCCAGGTATGTAATACGACACCGTCCAATTATTTGATTGCGTCTAAATTTAGATGCTCGCAAGAATTTACTCTAATAGTACGAGTATATTTCCTCTCCGAAAACCCCGATATAGCTACAAGTCTCGAACCAACTGCCGCCTAGGACTGGCTTGGCGATCGGATCAAGCACATCTTGTATCTGAAGGTACCTGCAACTTAAGTAGATTGAATGCATACAATACGTTATCGTGTGAAGTTGTTGGCAGAATATGAAGCAATGGCGAAAGCTTGACCACGCCACAACTAAATGAAGTCTTTTCACTTATAGCAATCTATTTACAAGCACTTTGACGTAATTTGATCTTCCAATGGTGCGGTTTGTGAGTGCCTAAGGTAGGTAAGGTATCAGCCCTGCCATCTACTCCGTTCCCAAACTCAGTCGGGGGCCACCACCAGCAAGTGAATCTCTACGATAGTTTCGCGATTCTTTTCTTTCGTTTTCTCCAACGCCGTGTCCATCACCTTCAGCCAGGTTGGCAAAGGAAGCAGCATGGACCTGTCAAACGGTCAATCTATTATTTCGCCAACCAGCCCTCTTGTGGCTCGAATAAGAGCTCAGAAGGTGGACTCGCGCTCAACCAAAGGTCTTCCGACCTTCTATCGCAACCTCGAAGAAGCTCTGGATATACGTCGCTCCTCGCAGTCTCTGTGCCCCATCGTCCAGAACAGCTGGCAGGTAGGCGACGCGGTGGACTTCTGCTCTAACGATATCCTGTCGCTGAGCGCCAGCGGGGCCCTACGTACGGAGTTCCTGGCCGAGCTATCGAGCCATCCGGATTTCAGCACCGGGTCCGGCGGCTCGCGGCTCATCGACGGGAACTATCCGTACCTCGAGGAGGCGGAGCTGGAAATCGCCGAGTTCCACGGCGCGGAATCCGGCCTGATTCTCGGCTCGGGGTTTGACGCCAATATCGCGATCTGGACCGCAATTCCTCGGCCCGGCGATCTCATCGTGTACGACGCATTAGTGCATGCGAGTACGCACGAGGGAATAAGTCAAAGCCTTGCCATACAGAAGGTCGAATTCAAGCACAATGACGCGGAGTCTTTTCGCGAGGCGTTGCTTTCGATCCTGAAAACTCAGCCACTGGTCAAGCAGGGCAGGAGATCTGTTATCGTGGCGGTAGAATCCGTGTATAGTATGGATGGGGATGTATGTCCGTTACGAGAACTTGTGGATATTTCCAAAGAGCTTTTTGATCAGCAGGGAAATATTCAGTTCGTGGTAGACGAGGCACATAGTACAGGAATTATCGGGCCAAAGGGCTCCGGCCTTGTTTGTGAGCTTGGCCTAGAGAAAGAAATCGCATTGAGAATGCACACTTACGGAAAAGCGATGGGTGGAAGTGGAGGTGAGTCCCTTCTTTTAGACTGGTTTCTCGAAAGCTCACGATCTCACAGCAACAATTCTCGGAAACAAAACGACCAAGGCCGGTTTGGTTAATCTTGCGCGATCCGTTGTCTTCACTACCGCGCCCTCTTTCCCTTTCGTCGCGTCCATCAGAGCGTCATATGCCCTACTGCAGAGAGGCGAGACCCAACAAGTAATTAAGTCAAACTGATTTCCCCTATCACTATCAAAGTACTCAAACAAAAAATAGGCTCAGGAGCGCGTGCAGTCCCTTGTCCGGCTCTTCTTCGAAGCGGTAACGTCGCACCCCCTTTGGCATCAAGCCCGCAATAGGGGTCTACTCTCCGTCCCATTAACAGAGGGCTGGGAAAGCCGACCTTTTGCCACACACATCGCAACTCTGTGGACTCGGCAAAGATACCTTTACCCCCTGTATTTTCATATTCTCTCGTCCTCCTATTGTGTTTTCCCTGTCGGCCCTCCTGCTGTGCCACTTGGCCAGAGTCGGCTAAAGGTCACGTTCCATGCAAGCAATACTGAGAAGCAGGTCCAGGGCTTAACTCATGCAATATTTGAATGGGTACAGGAGGTTATGGCCATTGAAAATGGCACCACAGATAAAAGGTTATCTAGGGCTGCGGAGACTGTATATAACTGGATGAGAGCTGAGGGCTTGAGTGGTTTCGGAATGTAGTCAGGACAGGGTGAATAGATACCAGGTACCTAGGTAGGCGGAGTAGATAAGCAGGCTGACAGCAGAGACCATCGTAAATTAATTAATATATGTATTCAGTATTCTCTGAGCTTGGCTACTTCTATAGCACACTTGTCCTAATCCCACTCATCCATTTCTTGAATTGAACCCCTTTTTACATTTCCGTATAAAACGTCAGACTATGGTGGGTAACACCAGAGATACGTAAATACCCGGCCACACAGACCGACGGCACCTATAGTTACATTTGATGCCGATCGTTTAGGGGCGGCGCCAAGGATGTGATGGCACCTAATGTAGGTATAATGAAACCCCTTTCTCCGTACCAACCAGCCGCCAATCATCAATGTCATGATACGATGTACATTGTACGTCGGTCAGAGCTGTTGACGAATCATCCAGATAACTTTGTGTTACATGAGTTCTGAGGGACACCCGGACTGACGCAGACGGGCTACCCCCATTATCAACAGAGCGCGGCAGAGAAAAGAGAAATACCTGCGTTCTTCCTCGGCCATTTACTTCAATTCTAGCTCATGGTACTGGCACGATGGATTCAACGCGCAAGTTAACCGTGACGACGTTGGATGTATCTACCGGTACGATGAAGTCCTCACCATCCGCGCTTCCGGGAGGAGATCCAGAGAAGGAACAGAATGATACCGGTGACATCCCCATACGCCAGGGGGAAGCCCAGAAGAAAAAAACATTCGGCTTCCACATGTCTTTTCTTGCTCTCCTCGTCATGTGCTTCATCGTTTCAATTGACGGCACTATCCTCGCTATTGCAATCCCAGTATATGCTTCCATCCATCCCACCGTCTAAAGAAATATGCTCATATTGTCCAGGTTATAACCCACGAACTACATGGCACAACCTTGGAAGCATTCTGGGCCAGCATATCCTTCGTCCTGGCAGTTGTCATTGTTCAACCCATCTACACGAGCGTGTCCAACGTACTTGGGCGTGTGATCCCACTCTATACCTCCTTTCTGCTATTCATACTCGGCTCCATAGTCTTTGCCTCCGCCAGAAGCATGGGCGTCCTGATTGCTGGCCGGGTTTTCCAGGGGCTCGGCTCAGGGGGTCTGGATGTGCTCAACGAGATCATTCTCGCCGATATCACCACTTTGAAGGAACGCCCTCTATATCTGGGCCTCCTAGCAGTCCCGATGGCTGGAGGAACAATCCTAGGGCCTATTGTAGGCGGTCTACTAAGTCAATATACCACATGGAGATGGATTGGGTGGATCAACCTGCCAGTGTCCGGGATAGGACTTCTTCTGGTCGCCCTTTTCCTGAGGCTGAAAACAATCGATCGATCTTTCCGGCAAAAGCTGCGACGGCTGGATTGGAGTGGGTTGCTTCTTTTTACTATCGGCTGCACGTTATTCACCTCCCCGCTCGCGTGGGCCGGCGCGATGTTCCCATGGTCCTCCTGGAGGACATTACTTCCCTTTTGCCTAGGAGTCGCCATTCTCTTCATTTTTGGGTGGTACGAATCCAGGTCAAAGGATCCGGTCTTTCCGTACCGAATATTCAAGAGCCGCACTGCGTCGACCACCCTTCTCGCCTCATTCCTACACGGCTGGGTGACCTTCAGCATCATCTTTTACCTGCCCTTGTTCTTCCAGGCCGCATACCTAAACACGCCGTTGCAAGCCGCCGTATCAATACTACCGCTCTGCGCCACATCCGTCCCTTTTGGGATCATCTCGGCAGTCGTGGTTGAAGTGGTTCGTAAGTACCGCGTGCTTGTACTAGCTAGCTGGGTCTTCACCGCCGTTGGTACTGGCCTCTTCACACTCTGGAGCCAGTCCGCCTCGCTCGCCGCGAAAGCTTCTTTTCAGATCATCTTCGGTATTGGAACCGGTACGCTTTTCTCCATTCTCAACCTTCCCATCCAAGCCAGCGTCCCCCGTATAGATGACATGGGAACCGCAACCGGCATCCTAGTCTCGTTTCGTCTATTTGGAGCGCTGGTTGGGTTGGCCGTATGCTCGACGGTATTCAACAACGTGTTTGCTTCTCGGATCAGTCTCCTAGGGGCTTTGCCAGATGCCATGGCTATGTTAAGTGACGGCCGAAACGCGATCGAATTCATCCCTCTGCTTATAAATATAGATGTTGTGCCAGAGCTACTGGAGAGCGTCATTGAAGTGTATAGGTATTCCATGTTCGTAATATTCTGGATGCTGGCGGGGATAGCGACAGCGGGTTTCTTTGTTTCCCTTCTGATACAAGAGAAATCTTTGGAGAAGGAAGAGCTGGGAAGACAGCAGTTCGAGGATCGTGCATCGACCACCCCATGCTCCTAAGCGTTAGCGGGGGTTTTAATACAAAGACTGAATTCAATATCCTGCTGCTGCCACAGTGTGAAGTGTTACAAGAAGTTTATTGTGATCTTGGTCTTCACATTTGATTTATGGTTAATGCTTGAAGGCCTAATACCGTTCGGTGTGCTCAGTCTCATCCTAGCGGGCCCACCTTCAGCTTCGTAAACACTATTGTACCTACGTATACAGAGTTATGGTTCTCTAACATGATTTCTCACAGCATTACAACCCTAGGGGCCTAGAACGAGACGATCATGGAGCTAGGCCTCAGTAAGGGGAGGTCGCCGTTACCCGAGGAGTAAGGGTAGATTCGAGCCAAGTGTTCAAAATGAGGTTATCCAGAGCCCACCTTATATCCACTCTTTACTGTTTTAGGAAATTACCTATTTCGGGGGCCGTCGGACATCTTAAAGTGGGCACGATCTCTCGGGCTGCTGGTTACACACGGAGAGTGGAGACAAATATCCCGTCACTTCGGCTCCGAATTAGCCATAACTCCGACGCAACCAAAAAAAAAAAAAAAGGGGGGGGGGGGGGGGGGGGGGGTACCAACAGTCCGTGTGACGATCTTTAATCTTTTCATGTAATATTTAAACCCTTTGGCGACTTCTTTCAAACAAGAGCCAGCCAGTTTTTTTCTCATTTCATTACTTCATCAACGCGTCCCCGCATTTAGACAGCCTGCTGCACGGTACGGATCTGTCACGATGGCAGCCACTAACGACACTTCCTTTCCCGAGAGAAATAGAGGTTGGTACCAGGAGGACCTGATCAAAGTCAATGCCCCTATCCACAAGCTGCTCGAGAACTACTCCCACGTGCCCAGTTCCGAGGTTGTCAAGCACGTCAACGACATAGCAAGCGTGTATTACTCAGACAGCATTCATCGAGATCCCCTTATTACTTCGACAACCAAGTCCGACCTAATCTTGGTCCGGTTACGTCACATAAAGGAAGCGTCCCAGGACTTTATTTTAATACTCGAATTCAAGGAACAAGATACCTGTGTTGAAGCCCATCACCGCGCTATGATATGCCCTAGAGACACCTCACTAAAGGCGATAGCGGAAAAGCTTGACCTTATAATTCAAAACACGTCTGGAAATAAAAGTGCTAGCAATGGATTGCTCAACCTGCAACTTGCACTGGAGCCTATCTCGGGGCGACCGATGTTTACTATCAAGCCAAAAGCAATGCTTCGCCCGCCAGACGTCACCTTCGATGCAAGTGCCGAGTTGCAGAAATCATATTTGATGGCAGTGATTGAAAGAATACTACAAGCACAGGGGCGAGGAGAGGATCTCCGGAATATCGATTACTGCGAAAAAGGCTACGAGCTGAAGAGCATCTATGGTCAGCCGCCGCTCGTGTGGGCCTCTAAGAAGGGCAATACCGAAATAGTTAAGCTATTTCTAGACAACGGTATCGATATAGGGGCTTTAAAGAACGGCAAACGGACGCCATTAGTCGTAGCTTCGGACGAAGGGCATGTTGAAGTTGTTCGACTGCTTCTTGCTACTAGGAATATCGACGTAAACTCGAAGGATAGCGAGAGTAGCTAGACGCCATTGATTGCGGCTTCGAGCAAAGGACATGTCGATGTAGTTCGACTACTTCTGTCACGAGACCGTCCAACCGATGAGGGTAACTAAGACGTTGTTGCACGAGGAGCTATAGACCTAACAGCTACGAGCGTCTTCGTATATACAAGAATGACAGACAAAGAAGCCTATCAGGCAAGGGAACTTCGCCTCCGATATCCCTGGTGGTACAAACACCCGATACCGCTATCCTAGGGGTCACGATACTTCCTTAATAGTAAGGGCTAGGTTTGTGTACAAGACCTAAGTCCTGACAACTTCTTACTGCTAACAAGATTGATATAGACCTGAAGGATAGCGAGAACGACCGGACGTCGCTGAGTTGGGCCGCTGAGAAGGGGCATGAGGCCGTCGTAAAACTACTCCTCGAAAAGGATGCCGATGTTAACGTCAAAGAAAGCTACACGTACGGCTCTCTCGTACGCCGCCGAGCGGGGGCATAAGGCTATTGTACAACTGCTCTATAAAAGTGGTGCGGCTGCAGATGATAAAACTACCGGATGGCGGCTATGCCAGACCCTTGAGAACCATAAGGATAGTGTCTGGTTAGTTGTATTCTCGCACGACTCGAAGCTGCTGGTATCAGCATCAAATGACCACACCATCCGCATCTGGGATACGGCAACAAGGCAGCTACGACTCACTCTTGATGGCTATACAGGTGGTGTCTGGTCAACCGCCTTCTCACACGACTCAAAATTACTAGCGTCAGCATCATTGGAAGCGAAAACCATCCTACTTTGGGATACGACAACGGGCCAGCTTAAAAAAACCCTTACTGTCCATACGAATGACATCTGGTCAGTTGCCTTCTCGCGCGATTCGAAATTACTAGCATCGGGATCGATGGGCTATACTATCCGGCTCTGGGATACAGCAACGGGGAGGTTGCGACAACACCTTTGGGGTCACGAAGATAGCGTCTGGTCAGTCACTTTCTCGCACGACTCGAAGCTGCTAGCCTCGGCGTCAGCAGACCACACCGTTCGGCTTTGGGAAACTTGCTAGTATCGGCATTGGTGTCAGCGGAATATGCGGCTCGAAAACTATTAGAGCACCCGCCAACCACATGAATAAAGACGAATGCCGTGGATCGACATCTCCGGCAGTCGCCAAGCACATTGAGTCTAGTGAGTCATGTAGAAAGATATAGGTCTATTGCAATCCCCCTTTTTTCATTTGATCGAACTTTGAAGCATTTCATGGCCCTGCGCAAGACCGTTCTGCTTCACAACGGGCTACGGACCGTGGACGAAAACGGCAAGATGGAGACCGCAAATGCGCATGCACCCTGGGCAAGAAGCCATTGGCATTATTGGCTTTGGCCACAATGGTATGTGTAATAAACCCGCCATATATCGTTCCATGCTTTAACCGTATGCCAGGAAAACATGTTGATGACCTTTGCGAGCAAAAGGGGACGGCTGGCCATATCACCCAAACCGCCAAATCGGTCAAAACTCCAAAAAAGAATTGATGACATAATATTCTATATGCCCTATAACTGCCCATAATACAGGGACCTAAGTGCTGGAGGTCACAGATAGCCTCAACAACGGCTCAACAACGACTTAATAACGGCTTCGCGTATATCCAAATACGTATGAATTAATAGACAACAATTATAATTGAGTTTCAATTGAATTATACTTAGGAATGAGCCAGGTATGTGGTAAAAGGTTAAGTGTTTTATAGGGCCTCTAAACCGTGGCTCAGCAACAGCTCAGCAACGGCTCAGCAACGGTTCAGCAATGGCTCAACAACGGCTTCGCGTATACCCAAATATATACAGGAATTGATAAATAACAATTACAATTGAATTACAATTGAATTATACTTAGGAATAAGCTAGATAGGTGGTAGAAAATTAGGTATTCTATAAGGTCTCCAAACCTTGGCTCAACCGTGGCTCAACAACGGCTTCGTAATGGCCTAAATGCTGGTATAAATGCACTAAAATACAGGGAGCTTAGTGTCAGTCTCCGCTATAATTACAGCGAGTTACAGCGCACACCCTCTATAACCTAGATTATGTCATCAATTTTTAGGGGTTTTTGTACCGCAAAGGATTGCTTACCTCCTAGGTTATATGTATTACATAAGCGGTCCGCTACCAAAACCCTGGCGTTCCGCCAGGGGCATGTTTTCTTTCGTTTTGTTTACTTCGCGGAACAACAGTTCCTAGACCTTGACAGCCGCGTCCCGTTCGACCCAGTTATCAGATCACCTACCGTGCTCTTCATCTGCTGCACGTTCAACGAGGAAGCGCGCAATACGATCGATACACAGGAGCTCAACGTGATGCCACCCGAAGCAGTCATTGTCAATGTGTCGCGGAGGCGTTATGAGCACCGCTACAGTAATACAGGCTCTGCGGGAGAAGCGCATCTCTGGCGTCGCGGCAGATGTGTTTGACCGGGAGCCTGCCAGCACCGAGGACGACAGTGTTTTCTTGCCATTACCACATATCCGAATCTTACTCTCCCCTCACGCAGGCTATTTCTCGATAAAGACGGTATTGACGATGAAATCGATAGCCGTAACCACACCGGGGTTGAGTTTTAACCATGTATCTTTTTACCCTTAGCTACAACAAGATTTCAGCTTACTGCCTGTTTAAGACAAAGCGGTTTAGAACAAAAACCGGCTGCCTAGTTTAATGTGGGCTTCATTGGGACCAATAGTATCTACGTAATGGTAATAAGATACCTCGGTATCAATGAGATAGAGATATCAGCTAGAATATTATCAAAAGTTGAGTTTCAGCTTCCTCTCTACAAACCAACAAATAAGCCCCCCTTTCCCCCTCGATTCTTAGCCATCCCTTACACAGTGTCCCTCTCTACAAAACAACATACAAGTCCCCCTCTCAATACTTTTCATCTTATTCTCAACCACGGTCTTTTGCTTTTAGCACCCCTCTTCACCCCACGGCCAAGTTAACCCCCCTTCGTCTTCAAGATGGCTTCACAAACCCAGCACCCGCACCTCCCCCTGCCTGATTACTTCTCCAAGTTCGCCGGCATCTACGTCCGCCAGACGGGCCACACAACGCTCAACATTCTGGCCGACGTCATTGCCGAAAACGTGCAGACGTCCGCTAGCCCGATTAGTCCGGACTCGGTCGTCCACGATACGGCGGCGGGGCCCGGCATCGGCGCCGCGGCGCTCGTCGCCAGCCTCCCCAAGGACCGGCTGCCGAAGGAGATGCTGGTCTCAGACAATGCCGCGATCATGATTTCGGCCGCGCGCGAGTCTCTCGCCGCCTCGCCGCTACCCCGCGTCGACTGCAAGGAGATCGACTCGCAGGACCTCTCGTCGGTGCCTGACAACTATTTCACCCACTCGATCGACAACTTCAGCATATTCACCTTTGTGCGCCCCGTTGATGTCATCCGTGAGACGTACCGCACGCTCCGCCCGGGCGGCCTCGCCGTCGTCACTTGCTGGCGCCGCTTCGCGCCCATGTACATCGTGCACGCGGCCCAGAAGAGGATCCGCCCGGATCTGCCGCTCATGCCTACGCCGAGTCCGCAGTTCTACGAAGAAGACGTGCTGCAGAAGGTGGTCGAGGAGGGCGGTTTCGCCAAGGGCAACATAACGGTGGTCGACAAGGTGCGGGTCGTCTCCGACGACGAGAATGTAGCTGGGCTTACCATGCTTATGACTGGCCCCATGATGGCCAAGGCACGCGAGGGGTACACGGAGGAGGAGCAGGCTAGGTGGGCTGAGTCTGTTAGCCAGTCTGTGAAGGAAGAGGTAAAGCAGTTTGGGGGTATTAGATTCGAGGCCTATATCCTATTGGCTACTAAGTAGGCCAGCTTGTGTATCTGCGCAGGGAGAGGGAGAGGGAGAAAAAATCAGTCTCGCGCCTGGGTGTTAACCAATATCTACCCTGATAGTACTGAACACAGATCAGTAGTTACTTTGGTTTGGACCAGCCATGCAATCCATTCCTCGCAGCCTGATGTTCAAAATAGCCAACGAGGGTACCAGGGAATTCTTTCGATACATTCAGGGACGCTTTAGACCTTATGCCGACTTTGGGGTCACTGACAGTCGGCGCTAGGAATGTGAAGAAGACACGAAAACCTCCTCAGCATGGCCGCTACATCCTCTACCGAGCAGGTGGCCTCACCTCGAACCATCGTCCACGAGATAATCAACTCGAAGCTTTCACCGGAAGAGAAGACGTTCCCGCGAGTCTTGGACAAAGTAATAATCGTAACAGGCGCCGGTTTCGAGACGACGGCCAGCGTGATGCGATTAATCTGTTATCACGCTTTCAGCAACCGTACCATTCTGCAGCGACTACGGGCAGAGCTTGACACAGTGAGCGAGCAGTCTTCGTCTGGAGAGGCTACTGTCAATCTAAGCTCATGATATCTCGATCGGCAAACATAAGCTGGATATCTGCATAGGTACTTCCCATCGCGAGAGCTAGTGACTGAGTTAATCTAAATATAGGCCTTTACGTTATTGAATACGGACGTCCCTTAGAATACCTCACTTGGAATATGCTGTGCTATGCAGTACACTTATATGACGGCTATATACACAAGTACAATCTGTACCTACCTACCAAATACCTGCCCTAGGTACCTTGGTACTGAGTACTTTCTCATGCCGATGTTCCAATAGAGCAGGTAGCAGATAAAAACCTGCTGTGAACCTGCTGTGCGACCAACAGTTTTGAAAGATGGCCCCGCGACCTCCGCTGTAAATTTACGCTAAACCGCCAAAGTGATAAAAGTGCCAAGTTCGCCAAATCTACCAAACTTGCTAAACCTGTAAAATAAGTTAAAATTATAATATATATAATTTTTATATTATATAAATACACTAAGTTTTTAATAAATTAATATATTTTATTAATTTAAATTATAAAAAACTTATAATAATTAATTATAATTATATTTAAATTTAAAATTAAATTTATTATATTCATAAAATATTTATAATAATATTTAAATTATTATAAAATTATTATTAAACTATTATTAAACTATTATTAAATTATTATTAAATTATAATTAAATTATTATTAAATTATAATTAAATTATATTTAAATTATAATTAAATTAAGATTTTTATATTATATTAAAAACTTTTAAAATTTTTAATTAAATTAATAATTTTAATAATATAACTTATTATATATTAAATAATAATTTTTTTATTTATTTTAATTTTAATATTTTAATTATTATATATTAAAGTTTTTTAAGTTTTTATTATTTTTAAAGTTTAAATAAAAAATATATAATTTTTATAATTTAAATAAAAAGTTTAATTTATTAATATTAAAAAAAATATAAACTAAGTTTATTTATATATAAAATATTAATATTAAAATAATATAATAATTTTTAAATTTATAATTTTATTATTTAAATAATAAGTTTTATATATATATATAATTAAATTTAAAAACTATATATTAAAAAATTAATTAATTTTTTTTTATAATTTATATAATTTATTAGTTAAAATAAATTAAAGTTTTTATTATAACTTTAAAAACTTATTTAAAAATAACTAATTATAAAAACTTAAAACTTTAAAATATAAATTTATAAATATAAATAAAATAATTATTATAAATAAATATTATTTATATTTAATTTATTTTTTACTTAAATAAATACTAAATAAAAAAAAATATTAAATATTATATAAAATATTATTATAAGGTATTTTATTAATAAAAACATTAATATTATAAAATAATAATATTATTACGAAATTATTTAAATAATAAAAGAAATTAAAATATTATTATATAAAAAGTAATAAATTTAATAATTATAAACATTTTTATATATATAAAAATAATAAATAAAAAAACTTATTAAATAAAAATATTTATTATATTTATTTTTAATATTTTTAATAATATAAACATTTAATATTATTATTTTAAAAACTATAATTTTTTAAATAATAAAAGCTAGATTTTTATAATAAAACTTTAATTTTAAACTTATATATTAATATTATAATAATTAATATTTAAAAAATCTTAATTTTAAAAAAGTTAAAATAAATTATTATAAAAAACAAATTAATAATAACTTAAATAATATTTTAGATTTTATATATTAAATATAAGCTTATTAAAAAAAGCTTATAAAAATAATTAAATTATTATTATATATATTTTTATAATTTAATTTATAAGATATTTAAAATATATTTAAAATAAGATTTTTTTTTATAATTTAAAATAAATAATCTAATTATAGTTTTATATATAATATATTTTTAAAAAGATTTATAAAAGTTAAATTATTTTTATTTATTATAATATTAAATATAATATAAAAAAAGTTATATAAGTTTTAAAAAACTAATAAAATTAAAACTTTTAATAAATAAAAATAATAATTTTTATTATTTAATATTTATTTATTTAATACTTATTTATTTAAATATATATTTAAATACTGATATTTTAAATAATAAAATAATATTTAATAAACTAAATAAATATTTATTTAAATAAAAAATAATTAATAATTAAAATAATTATATTTATTATTTTAATAGTTTATATATTATAAATATATATTAAAAAAATAAATAATTTATAATTACTATAAAAAATTATATATAAATTTTTAGTATTTTTTAAGTTTATTCTTTTATTTTTAAAATATTTAATAAATAATTATATAATTATATTTATTTTACTTTTATTTATTTTTTTACTTTATTTAATTAAACTATATATTATATTATTTTATTATATAAAAACTTATTAAATATTAATATCGGTTTTTTTTTATTTTTTTTTTATTATTTTAAATAATTCTTTAAACTAATATATTTATTAAAATATAAATAGTTTTTATTTTTAATAAATTTTAATAAATGTTATATTAGTTATTTATTATAAATTTATTATATTTTTAAAGCTTAAAAAACTATTAAAATTATATTTATATATAAGTTTTTTTAACTAATATATTAATTTTAATAATAAAGAATAAAAAATTAAATTTATAATATAATTCTTTATTTTTATATTACTTAAGTTTATTTAAAGTTTATTAATATAATTAATAATTTTATTTTCTTGTTATTTAATAATATAAATATTTTATAAATAAATATATTAAATTACTTTTTATTATAATAAGTTTTTTAAAATAATATATATTATAATTTAAATATAAAAATAATATTTTTTAAATAAACTTAAATTATATAAACTTTTAAAATATTATTAATAATATAATATTAATATTAATATTTAATAATATAAATATTAATTTAAAAAAAAAGCTATTATTATTTAATTTTTATATTATATTAATTTATATAAAATTTATATAACTTTAAAATATATATATTTTATAAGTATTTTACTTTTATTTTATTTATAAATTATATAATTATTTAAAACTTAATTTATATAATTAATTAATATTATATTTAAGTTATAAAAGAAATTTTAATTTTATAATTTATATATATTATTTAAGGTTAAAATCCTAATATAATAATTATTTTAAAATATTAATTAATTATATTTATAAATAAATTATTAAATCTATTAATATTATATTATATAATTTTATAAAAATAAATATTAATATTTATATAAATCTTAAATTTAATAAAATAACATTTTTAATATTTATTTATGTTTTATAATTAATTTAATTTTAAAATTAAAAAAAATCTTTATTTTTTATTATAATAAACTTTTTTTAATTATATTAATAATTTTTAATTTCCAGGTATATTCAAATATATTTAAATTAAATTATACTTTTAAAAATAAATTATTTTATAATTATATATATTAATTTAAATTACATTTTTTACGTAATATAACTTTTATTAATTTTTCATGTAATATTTAAATTATATATATTTTACCCCGCTTATTTTATATTAATAACTTTTTATATAATTAATTATATAAAAATATTAATATAAAGCTTTAATAATTATTATAAATATATATTTTTAATTAAAATTATAATTATTTATAAAACTTATTATATTTTTTTATTATATTTTTATTACTTATTTATATAAGCTTTATACTTTATTTTAATTTTATATATAATCTTTTTTAGTTTTAATTTTTTATTTTATATGTTTATTTTTTTAATATATATAAAAATTATTATAATATTTTAACATTTAGTTTTTTATAATTAAAAAATATTATATAATATTTTTATAATTTATTTAATAATTAAATAACTTTTATTATTATTTTTATTTATAATTTATTAATTTACTTTTTATAATAATCTTTTTAAAATAATTATAGTTAGTAATATAATTAATAGTTATTTTTTAAAATATTTTTATAATATAATTTTAAAAAGAAATTATTTTAATATATTTAATAATATATTTAAAAATAAAAACAATTATTTTATTAATTATTAAATAACTTTTAATAGTAATTTTTAAATATTTTACTTTTTTTTATTTAACGGTAAAAAAATTTATTTTTATAATTTATTTTTCATTTTTTTATTTTTCTTATTACTTTTTTAAAACTTTATAATATTTATTTAAAATCTATTAAAAAAAGGTTTATAAAAAGGTTTTTTTTTTAAATAAAATAAAACCTTTTTTTAAATTATTATAAAAATATATATAAAATTATAATTATAAAGTTTATTACTTATAAACTAGTAATAAAATAAGCGAAAAAACACCTAGATATTATATTATTAAATATATTTAAAATAAGTTAAAACCGTTATAAATTAAAATCTATAAAAAAGTTAATTATAATAAAAAAATTAAATATATATAATAAAAACGTATAATTTATATTAATTATAATAATAATTAAATATTTTATTTTTATAAAATAAATAATATATATATTTATAAAAATATATAATATATAATTAATAATTATATTTATTAATAATTTAATAAAAATTATAAATAATATATAAAAAGTTTATATAATAATAATATTTATATATTTATAATTATTATTTTTTTAAAGTTAACTTTCTTAGATATTTTAATTATATTATAAAATATATATAATTATATTTTAAAAATTTATATATAAAAGTTTTAAAACTTTATATTAATTTAAACTTTTATTAAAATAATTAATAACTATAAATTAAAATACGTAATTAAATATAAAAAAATAAATTTTAATTACTTTAAATATATTTTCTAGTTTTATTTAAAATATTAAAAATTTCTTTTAAATTTTAATAAGGTTTTATTTTTTAATTATACTTATAAAATAAACTAATATAAAATACCTTTTATAAATATTACTAATATTATTAATAAAAAAATAATATTTAATATTAAGTTTATTATTTTACTTAATAAAACGTAAAAAAGTTATAATTAAATTATAATATTATTTATTAAACTATTAAAAATATAAAACTATTTTTTATTTAAAATTATTATTTTAAATTTTTAAAAATAATTTAAATAAATTACTTTAAAATAATTATTAAACTTATAATAAATCTTTTATATTTTTTATATAAATAAAAATATTTATTATTAAATTATAAGAAAATAATAATAATAAAGTAAAATAAAAAAATATAATAAACTTAAAAAATATTTAAAATAATAATATTAATATTAAAAGTAATAATATTATAAATAAATTAAACTTTTATAAATTATATAAATTAAATAATTATACTTATTAAAATAAAACCTTTTAAAATTTTATAATTATTTTTAATAATATCACTTTTAATTATAAAAAGATTTTAATTTTATAAGCTTATATAGTTTATATAAAATCGAAAATAATATTTAATAAAATATAAAATTATTTATAAGTTATTTTTAATAATATTTAATAAAATATAATTATTTATTTATAAATAAAATATTTATTTATTAAAAAATAATAAACTAGATACTATATATTTTAATATTATAAATATAATTAATAAACTATATCTTTTATTAAATTAAATAATTATAATATTAAAATATATTTTAAAATTAAAAATAAAACCGATCTTTTTAAGCTTTAAAAATTATTAAAATATATAATAAAAAAAGAATTTATAAATTTTAATAAAAGTTTATAAATAAAGTTAATAAAGTTTTAATAATATTATTTGGTTATTTATTAAACTAAAAATATATTTTAAATTTATATAAAATTTACTTTTAATTTTATATTAAAATAATATTATAAAATATATAGGTTTTTATTTATATAAATTAATCCGATTTTATAAAAAGCTGTTACTATATATTTATATTATTTAAAATTAATATAGTTTATTTTATTATTATAAAATCTTTAAAAAGTTTAAAATATCTAATAAAAACTTTAAAATATAAGGAATATTTTATAAAAAAATTAATTTTTAATAGCGTTTAAATAAGTTTATTATTAAAACTTAAATAAAAATAAATATATTTAAATATATATATTATAAAAACTAATATTTATAGTTTTATAAAAAAATAATAATTAATTTTTTTAAATAAAAGATTTTTATATTACGAAACTTTATAATTAATTAAGAAATACGTTTAATATTTTATTTTAAATTATATTAATATTATAAATTATATTTTAATTTTTATAATTTTCTTTTATATTATAATTTATTATAATAAAAATTAATTAATAATAATAATAATTTTATATTTATAATAATAAATTAAATAAAAAAAAAAAAACCTGGAAGATTTTATAAAATTAACTTTATTAATTAATTAAACTAAGTTTTATAATTTTAATTTAAATAAAACCTTAATAAATTTAATAAAAAAACTTAAATAAATAATAATAAATTATTAATTAAATATAATTATAAACAGTTTTATAAAAACATATATTTACCGTTTATTAATAATATAAATAATTAGCTAGTAAAAAAAATAAAAATAAACTTTAAAAAAAAGTTTTATTTATAGAAATTTTATTAAATAAAAGTTTTAATGTTAATTTTTAACTTAAAAAAATAAGTAATATAAAAATATATATAACTTAAAAAAAAAAAATATTATTAAATTATTAAATAATAAATTTAAATCTAATAAATCTAAATAATAATAAAAATACTTATAATTAATTTAAACGATATTACACGATTAAAATTAAATTAATTTAATTATTTAATAAAATAAAGTTTTATATATATAATATAAATATTTATTAAATTATATTAAGTTAAATATATAAATAATAGTTATTTATTTATTTATTATTTATTAAATTAAATAAATATATATATAAATAATAAAAAACTTTATAAATATAAAATATAAAGTTAAAATAATAACTATTTTATATATTTTAAATAATAATAAATCTAAATAAAATAATAATTTAAATTTAATATAACGTTATATTTATAAATTAATATATTAATTATTCTAATATTTTTATATTTTTTTATATATATAATAAAATAATAATAAAACGTTAATTCTTTAAATTTTTTTTTTTTAATAACTAAATATATAAAATTATTAAAACATATTAATATTTATTATTTTATATATTTTAATATAAAGTTGTTACTTAGCTTTAAGTTTTTTAATAATAATAACGTTAATTATATTATTATATATTATATTTATTATATTATAACTAAAAATATTTAAAATGTTAATAAAAATAAAAATTATATAAACAAATATAAAAATAAAACTAAGAATAATTTTTATCTTTTTAAAACAATAAAATAAAAACTAATATTAATTTCTAATAATAATATTATAATTTTAAGTTATTACTTTTTTATATTTTAAAAAAAAATATAATATTAATTTTATAACTTTAATAAATATTTTATTAATTAAATATTTATATTAATATATTATTTTTTTTTCCTTAATTTTAACCAATAAATGTTTCTTAAAAATTTTTTTAAATTATAAGTATATTTATAATTAAAACTTAAAAAAATAAATTAAAATTTAAAAATAAATATTATATAAAACTATTTTTTAAAAAACTTTTTAAAGAACTATTTTTAAGTTAAAATTTTTTTGTAAAACCTTATTATATTTTAAGGTATTTATTTAAAATTAAGCTTAAATATATAATTTTTAAAATAATTTTAAAATAATTTAATATTAATTATATACGTGATTATTTAACTTTAAATTTAAAATATAATAATTTTTTTAAATTTAATAAAATTATATTAAATTAAATACCAATAAAAGATTTATAAAATAATATAAATATAATAATGTTTATAAAGTTTTTAAAAGATTATAATTTTAAATAATTAACTTTTTTTATATTAATAAATAAGAATCTTTTTTTATTAATATAAATTATATTTAATTAAATATCACTTTAAAATTCTTTAATTAATATAAATATTATAATTTTATTATAGTTTTTAAAAAATTACATTTTTAAATAACTAGTCTTTTAATATTATTAAATAAAAATAAATTAAAATTTAATAAATTTATATTTATTTAAATGTTAATTAAAAATTTATAAATTAATATAAATATTATATTTTTATTTAAGGTTTTAAATAATACTAAGATTAAATAACTTTTTTTTTCTTAATATTATTAAATAAAAAAAATTTTATATTTATTAAAATTATTTTTATTTAAATATAATTTAAAAGTTTATAAAACCATATAAATATTATATTTTTATTAGAACTTTTAAAAGATTTAAACTTTAATTAACTAATTTTAATAATATTATTAAATAATAATTTCCTTAAGTTTATTAAAATTATAATTATATTTAAATAAATATTATATTTTTATTAAAGTTTTTAATAAATTTTATTTTAAAATAAATAGTTTTATTAATATTATTAAATAATTTAACTTTTATATAATTGAAAAATAATAAAAAATAATATATTAATATTTAAACCTTAAGTATTTTAAATATTATAATATAATATAGCTTTAATATCTTATAATTAAAAAACATTATAAGTAATAATAAATATAAAAAATATATTAAAAATATATTAATTAATATAAATATTTAATTAATATTAAAATATTATATATAATAAAAATAATATTTAAAGAAAAACTATTTTAATATAATATTTAAATAAACTATATAATAAACTTAAGTTATATATAATTTAAAATATTATATAATATTTTAATATTTTAATATTTTAATTTTATTATAACTTTTTTTTATAATAATAATAAGTTTTTATTAAATTAATGTTATATAAAATAAATAAATAAATAAATAAGTAATTAAATATATAATTATTAAACTTAAATAGGTTTTAAAAAAAAAAAAAATTTAAAACGCGTATATTAATAATTTTTTTATAACTTTTTTTTTTATATTTAATATTTATACTTTTTTATATATAACCAACGTTTTAATTAATTTAATATTATTTTAAATCTTTTTTTTAAAACATTAATATTTAGAATTTAATTTAAATTTAAAAAAAATAATTATATAAAGTTTTTTAAACTTTAAAACCGTTTTTTTATATTTAATTTTTATTTAATATTTTATAAAATATTTTATAAAATATTTTATATAATATCTTATATAATATTTTATTTAATATTTTAAATATTTAATATTTTTATAACTAATATTTTAATAACTAAGATTTTATATAATTAAAATTAAAATCTTATAAATTTTAATTAATTAATATTTTATAATTAGTATTTTATTTAATATTTTATTTAATATTTTAATAATTAAAATCTTATATAATTAAAAGTAACTAATAATAATATATATAAATTAATTAATATTATATTAACTTAATTAATAAATATTATAAATAATTTTATTTATAAATATTTAAGAATTTTTTAATATATAAATCTTAATATAATAATAAAAAAATAATAAAAAAAAATAAAAAACTTTAAAACTTTTATATTTAAAAACTTATAATATTTATTTTAATTAATACGACATTAAACTATTATATTAATTAAAATAAATAAAAATCTTTTTTTTTAAAATTATAATTATATAAATTTAAATTTAGGTTAAACGTTAATTATAATAAAATCTAATTTTAATATTTTATAATTAAAAAATATTATAAGTAATAATAAATATAAAAAATATATTAAAAATATATTAATTAATATAAATATCTAATTAATATTAAAATATTATATATAATAAAAATAATATTTAAAAAAAACTATTTTAATATTTTAATTTTATTATAATATAAAATATTAATTATTTTATTAAAAAACCTTACTTATTTTATTTTATTTTATATATTATATATTATTATTTGTTTTTTTTTATAAACCACTTTTTATTTTTTATAAATATAAAACTTAAAAAAGGTTTTAAGTTTTAACTAGCTTTATTTTTTTCCTTTATATTAATAAAATTATTATAATAAATATAATAAATAATTATATAAATAATAATTATTAAATTTTACTTTAAATTTTAAATAATATATAATATTTATAAAATATTTGTTTAATAAAATTTTTAATATTAAAAAACCTTTATATTAATATTAATAATATAATAAAAGATATTTTATTAAATAATTTAAAAAAATAAATAACTAAATATATAAAATTAACTATAAAAAATTTCCTTAGTAATTTATTAAGTTTAATTAATAAACTAATATTTTTAAATAACCAGTTTTAATATTTATAAAATAAAATAAAAACATTTTTAACGTATATTAAATTTATAGGTTTAATTAATTTAAAAAAGCAATTAAAAAATATAAGTAAGCTTTTATTTTATATTAATAATTTTTTTATTATTATTAACTTTATAATTAAATATATAAAATAATTTCTTAATATTATTATAAATTAATTTAAATTTTTTTATTAATTTAAATAATTTTATTTATTATTAACTTTCTAAGAAATTAAAATAATAAACTTTTATTATTATTTTATTATTTTATAATTTTTAAAAATTATATTTAAGATTTTTAATAAAACTTTAAAATTTAAAAAATAATATAATAAATATTTTTATTAAATATTATTATATAATAAAAAGAAATTTCTTAAGTTTTAATAAATTAATATAACAAGTTGTTTTTAATTATATTAAAAAAATTATTTTTAATATATATTTAATATTAAGATATTTATTTATATTTTTAGTTATAATAAATAATTTATTTTAATATAAATTATTAAAAACTAAAAATTTACCTTTTATTATAATATAAGCTGAATTTTTTTTAACGGTTTAAAATAAAAATATATTTTTTATTATAATAAAAATAAAATCTTTATTAATAATTTAAACTAAATTATTTTCTTTTTTTAATAATAAAAAACCTTTTTTATAAGTTTTTTAATGTTATTTTTAAACTTATTTAATTAAGTTATATATTTTTAATTAATTATAATTATATATATTAATTTTTATATATTAATTTTTTATATATCCTTTAATTTATATTTGATTTATATTAAAAGTTATTTAAATATTAATATATTATATATATTATTATTAACTTATTAAAAAAATAAAATATTATATAATAATTTTATATTTAAAAAATATATTTTTATTTAAATAATTAATAAAATATAACTAATTAAAATAAATAAAACTATTAATTATTAGTTTTTTAACGTTACTTTTTTAACTTTAAATATATATAATTTCTTATTTTTAATATAATGATTTTATAAATAAAAACATATAGTTTAATAAATTATTATATAATATAAATAATTTAATTATCTTTTAATTATAATAATAAATTATTTATAAAAAAATATAAAAAAAAGTAGGAAAAAACAGTTATTATTTTTATTAAACCTTTTTTATTAACTATTAATTTTTTTATATTATATTTTTATTTATAATAAGTTTAATACTTTTATTTTTATAGTGTTTTTATATTAAAATTATTATTTAAAAAATAATTAATAAGTAATATTTAATAAATATAAATATTAATTAAATTATTTTTATAAAAATATTTATAAATGTTTTAATAAAAACTTTTATTTAATATATTTATATTATTATTTATAATTTTATATTATAATTATTAATTAATAAAAAAATATATAAATAATATATTATACTTAATATTTAATTTAATATATTTATTATTTTTTATATTATAAATAATATAAATAATGTAACTTATATAATAAATTTAAATATATTTATATAACTTTTTATTAACTTATAAAAAAATAAAATAATTTAGAATCTATTAATTAAATATATATTAATTAAAAGTATATTAAATAAAAATATATTATAATATAATTATTTTAAGAATTTTAATATTATTAATAAAAATACTATATATACACTTAATATTTTAAAAAAAAATAACTATATATAAAAAAACAAAATATTTAATATATAATTAATTTTAAAATTAAATAACTTTATAAATAAAGATTATTTTTTATATTTTTTTTATTATAAAAACTAATAAAAAAATATTATATATATTAGTTTATAAAATAATTAATAATAAATTTATATAATTTATATAACCTTTTATTTAATTAATATATAAATTTTAATAAAATATTAAGTTTAAATTTCTTTTAAAAATAATAATTAACTTATATATTATTAATTTTATAATAATATTTATTATAAATTTAATTTTAAATTACTTTTTTATTTTTAAAAAGTTAAATATTTTTACTTTATTTAACATTTTTAAATTTAAGTTAAAAGATATTTTTATATAATAAAACTTTTTAATTATAAATTAATAATATTTAATAATTTTTATAATAAAAATATAATATTTTAATTTAAAATAATAAATATAAAAAAGAAAATGTTTAAAGCTTATATAATAATATATAAAAAAAAGTAAGAAATTTTAAAATAAATTATTATATAGTTATTAATTTTAAACCTGTTTTTACTAAAAATAAAATAAGTTTTTTAAAATAAATAAAAACGTTAAAAATCGTTTATATTAAAGTTATTATTTATATTATTTTTTTATTAAAAAAAAAAACTTATTTTATTATTAGTTTTATATTATTAATAAACTTATAGGCGAGTAAAAAAAACAAAAGAAAAGATAAAAAAAAAATTTAAAAAAAAAATAAAAAAGAAAATAAAAGAAAAAATAAAAAATAAAATAAAAAATAAAATAAAAAATAAAATAAAAAAAAAGAAAATACCTGTTTATTTATAATTAGTAAAAAAATAAAATATAACATTAAGTATTTTTATTAAAAATTTATTTATTAAAAAATCTTTTTTTAAAATATTTATATTAATTAATTATTTATAACTTTATAAAAGATTTATTTAAAAATATAAAATTATTTAATTATTTATTAAACTTATTAATTTAATTATAAGTAATTATTTTATAATTAAATATAAAGTTTTTATTATATTAAAAAACTAGATTTAATATTATAATAAAATTAAGATATTAAAATGTTAAAATGTTATATAATACCTCGGGCCGTATATAGCTTAAACTTACTACGTAGCTCATTTAAATATTACATTAAAACAGCCTTTTTTTAAATACCATTTTTATTATATACGGTGCTTTGATATTAATTAAATATTCGTGCCAATCAATGTATTTTTAATATATTTTTTATATTTATTATTACCTACGATGCTTTTTAATTATAAGATATTAAAACTATATTTTATTATAATATAAAAACTTTTTTATATTAATTAATTAAATTAATAATAATTTATAATATAATTTAACTTTAAATTATAAATATAACATTTAATAACGTTAAATACTAAACTTTTTTTTAATGTAATTATTTTATTTATATAAAAATATAATATAAAAGAAAATTACTAACTTATATTTATATATATTTATTAAACGTTTAAATATTAATAATTAAAATATATTTTTCTTTAATTTAATAAACTATTTTATTTATTATATAATAATATAAAATATATTAGTTTTATAAAACTATTTATTTTATTTATATAAAGTTTATATTATAATAATAAATTATTATATAATTAATTAATTTAAAATAAAAAACAATGATTATATTAATAAATATTAATTAATTTTAAAAATTAAAAATTTAAATTAATTTATATAATACTTATTTAGGTTAAATATAATAAAAATAATAATAAAAATAACGGTAATAAAAATAATAGTAATAAATATAATAAAATTAAAAATAAAATAATTAAAAATAAAAAAACTAAATATAAAAAAACTAAAAATAAATAACTAATTAAAAATAAAACTTAATTATAAAGTTATTAATAAAAGCTTATTAAAAATTAACGTTTAATTTATATTTATATAAATAAATTATATAATTAATTATTTAAAATATTATAATTTTATTTTTATTTTATTTTATTTTTTAAACTTTTTTTATTATGTTTTTTATTAAAAAAATATTATTTTATTTAACTTATTTAAACACTTAAAATATCATTTATTTAATGTTAAAATAATAAAAACAACTAAAAAACCACGTTAAAAATTATATATAAATATATAAAAAATAATATAAAATATAATATATAAAACTATATAAAATAATATAATAAATAATATAAGTAATATTAAAATAAAGTTATTTATAATAATTATAAAATAAATGTTATTTAATTTATTTAAATCCTCCGTTTATTATTCTTTTTTTTAAATTAAAATATATTTTATATATTTTAATTTAAAATCTATAAATAATAAGCAAAAAATTTAAATAGATTAAATAATATTTATTTTATAGTTTTTATATTTATAAGTATTTTTAATAATATATTTTCTTTTTTTCTTTAAATTTATAAATTAAGTTATATATTTTAAACTTAGAATAATTATTTTATATATTTAAATAAGCTTTTAATATTTAATAAAAAACATGTTATAAAAATTTAAACTTAATAATTTAAGGAAATAGTTAAGTTTTATTTTTATAATAAATATTTTTAATATTAATAAATATAATATATATATATATATTTATTAATTAAATTATTAATCACTAATATTATTTATAAAAAATCCTTAATTAAAATATTAGTTTTTAACGTTTAAAAAAACAATAAGTTAATAATAAATATATTTATTTTATTATTTATTAAATATATTATATTATTTATCTTTTTATTTATATTATATATTATAACCTAGTTATTACTAATAAAAAATATTATTTTACTTATAATATTATTAATTATATTTTTAGTTTTTTAAAATATATATTTATTTATTTATTTAATATTATAATTTTATTTATAATATAATTATTTAAAACTTAAAATTTATTTATTATATAATAGTTTATAATTTTAATATAAATGTTTATAACTTTAAATTTATTAATTAATTAATTATAATTTTAAATAAATATTATATATATTTATATTTTATAATTAGTATTTAATTTTAAATTA